>JAUMHB010056071.1:0-15504 GCA_032359685.1 Pittosporum tobira
TTATTAATATATATACATAATATCAACTATTTTAAGTTAGAACTAATTAAATATTAAAAAAATTACATAAAATATTATAATAAATTTTTATAATATATTAATAAATAATTATATTTAACTCAAAAAACGATAAACATTCGAGTTAATAATATCCAATAATAGATTTTTTTGTTGGATGAGATTCTAATTATATGGGAGACAAAAACGAAATTTACAGTTAGAAAAACGGGTTTCCTCCCTCATTTTTCACCCCCGGTCCCTCCAGTTACCTCCATCATCTCTCACAATCAACGGTGGCGATCAGATCCATCTGTCCCGACGAACATTCAGACTCTGTTACGTACAACACTCGGCTACAAAGAATTCCCTGCCACGTCCTTGCCAGTGATCTCTGTTCGCTCTCTCTCTCTCTTAAGCAGGTAACACGCCTCTCTCTTTCTCTCTCTAGATATTTTGTCCCCCCAGTTCGAATAAAATTCAACAGAAGAAAATTCAAGAAGGATTTGCTGAATTTCGGGTTTTCCAGGAGCTGAAACATTTAGGAGGCTTTCTCGTTTTGTTTAATTGTACCAAGAAACTGAAATCTTTTCTTTACTGCTACGTATTTCTATTTTGGGGCAAATTTGTGAAGTTTCTATCCATTTTTACTTGGCAACTTACCCATTCTTACATGTATGTTTGTTTATGTGAATTTAATTGTACTGTCAAAATTGAGAGGTGCTGCTATTTCAATTTGATGCAATTTTCAATCTTTTTTTTTTTTTTGCTAGTAACTTATTCATTCTTAGATGTATGTTGTTTTTAAGTATGTATAGCATCTATGTGTCTGTGTGTGTCATCATAGTGGCAGTGAAGTTCCCTTTAAGTTTAAGCTTTATTTAATGAATTGACGTTGGACTTTTGCTATACATTTGATGATTCATGGACTTTGTATAGGAGCGTGGATTAAAGTTGCCAATTTGAATTCGATAGCTTTCTAGAACAATTGTAGTGTATTATATATGTGCGTTTTGCATATAGTGTTGTGTATTCTGTAAATGTGAGAACGTTTGAGCCTTGTTGGTTTATTGATTTGGGACTAATTCTTTCTATTTTGTTGATTGGCAGAATTTGTAAGGGGTGAGGTTCTGAGACATATCTTGTATTTAAGGAGAACTGAGTTAACTAAGATGATTGGGGGATTGGTCTTGGGGTCTGTAAAAACACTGATGGATAATGCAACCACATCTGACTATGCGTCGGTGGTGTCCGTGAACTTATTCGTTGCACTTCTCTGTGCTTGCATTATTGTTGGCCACCTGTTGGAGGAGAGCCGTTGGATGAACGAGTCCATCACAGCCCTTTTAATTGTATGGTTTCATACATATACACACACACACACACACACACACACATACACCCACACCCCACACACACACACCCCTCTCTCTGTGTGTGTGTCTGTGTGTGTGTGGAGTTGTATGTTTTGTGTTATTAATGATGAGAGAATTTGAGTTTTCGTTTATTCTTTACAGGGGCTAGGCACCGGAGTTGTTATTCTACTAATAACAGGAGGGAAAAACTCTCATATTTTAGTTTTCAGTGAAGATCTTTTCTTCATTTATCTTCTTCCGCCAATCATTTTTAATGCTGGGTATGTTGTGGTTTTCCACCATTAGTTTCTTTTTATTTTTTTCATTTTTGGAGTGGGATGTGAGCTGGTTATTGTTTGGTTCTTGACAACTAACTAAATGTGAAATGAATTGTATCTTAGAGCTGCCATGCATATAAATACATTCTGTATAATTGGTTTGGAGTACTTGAATACTTAAAAGGATTTTCTAAACTTTTGTAGTGGGAAATTGGGAATCTTGTATAGGTTAAGGTCCACTCATATATGTGATGTCGTATGTTTGGTAATATTTATACCTCCATGGTTTCTTGCAGTCCAAATTGGATCAGGAACCTTCGGTGACATTTGGGACTTTTAATAATGGTTACGCCCTTGGGTTTTTGTATAGGTTAAGGCCTATCATATCTGTGATGTCTCTTTTAATCCGCTTGCGGACAAGTGTAGCATCACTATTGGCCCATGTACTTAGCCGGCGTTTGACCACTAGGGCTCCATTCTTTTATTGTTACTAAATTGATTGCAAATGATTTCTTTGAATTGGGGAGTCTTCTGTTCCTTTGTCGGGTGGATTTCGAACGCAATAGTTTTTGTGTTTTGTTAAAAGAGCTGGTGTTTTGACTATGGAGTGAAGTACTCCCTCCATCCCAAAAAGGAAGACTAAATCACCTAATGTACGCAAATTAAGAAGCACTATTTTTGAGATGAGAGAATCATTCTACATCAAATAAAATTTGTTTCTCCCCATAAAACTCTTCTTCTTTAAATATACACCACATATTCTCCTTGACTTATGTGATTGGTCTTTCAAATTTGGACAACAAAAAACATGTCTTTGGTCTTAGAATTTGGGACAGAGGGAGTATTATGTCGCGGTTGGTTCCTCATTACGTAGGCAATAGGAGTGGAATGAAATGGATATTGAAAAAGAGTGGGTGTTGGAATGCAATGTATGGTTAGCAACTAAATTTTAGTTGAAAATGAAGAGGATGTTCGAATGGAAAGTGAATGTCTATTCCTCTTGGAGGAGGTGGGTTTCATACATGCCATTCCCAACCTTATTTTCTACTTAAATTTTAGTGTGTTAAAACATTTTATTCCGACACCCACTCTTTTTCAATGTAAACTTCATTCCATTCCTATTACCTATATAATGGGGAACCAACCGCCACATTAGAATATTGGATAATATGAATGAGGCATCAGTCCATACTGTTTCATAATTTCAGCTTAGTCCATACTGTTTCATAATTTCAGCTTTGAATCTCTTTCAGCTATTTCCTTTTACCTCCTGGACTCCATGATGATTTTTTGTTAGTATAGAAAAAAATGGTTCAGAAGGAAAAGCAATCAGCTTTGTCATTTTAGTAGTACATGAATACATACAAAACTCTGTGTTGTAATTCTCAAAGAAATAATATTTTGATTTCTCATTCTTCTGAATTGTAGCGCATTGTTATTTTTTATGAGGTGCTAATATTTATTTCTCAAACTTCTTTCTGCCTACTTATCTCTATATGTAATCAATACATGTGACCTTATTCTTTCAAAACATCTTAATGAGGGGTTAATGTCAACACTTATGTTGTATTTGTGATATATCCATTAAAAGATCAATAATACCTATTATACTGTGTAAGAAGGTGGGAGAGAGCTTTACCTTTATAATTGTTCCATGTGCAAGTGGCTATTAGTTGGCATAATATAAAATTGTTGTGCCCATGACGATGATCACGAGTTCAGTTTTTTCCCTTTCAAATGAAATTTATCAGGTTCCAGGTGAAAAAGAAGCAATTTTTTCGCAACTTCATGACCATCACTCTTTTTGGTGCAGTTGGTACTCTGATATCCTTCACCATCATATCATTAGGTATGCTATTTTGGACAATTTTTTAACCTCTGTCATCTATTCTCTTTTACTTCTGTTTATGTGGTGAGAAAATATGATAAAATTATGCAATTACACACTCACGGAAAATAGGATTAAAATTTTGCAACTTTGCTTTCTACTTTTCTGTAGATCTGCTTTTGTTAAGAATTCTTTGATTTTAATAGAGATTTCTAAATAAATTAGAGTATTTGGTTTCATTTATGGGGAATGCAAAGTGCAACAATATTACAACCAATAATCTTTCTTTTATCTGGATTAGGTGCTATCAACTTTTTCAAGAAGATGAATATCGGTTCTCTTGACATAGGAGATTTTCTCGGTATGAGTGCCTCTTTCTGTCCATGTTATATTATAGTACTATTTTTAGGTCATGATTTCTTCTGATTCTTTGAGTTTTTTCTTTTTAATATTTACCTAGCAATATGAGTGCCTCTTTCTGTCCATGTTATATTATAGTACTATTTTTAGGTCATGATTTCTTCTGATTCTTTGAATTTTTTCTTTTTAATATTGACCTAGCAATTGGTGCAATTTTTTCTGCAACGGATTCTGTTTGCACGTTGCAGGTTAGTATAAGCCTTCTTAACCTGTTGTCATTTTGGATCTAAACTTTCTGCAATCTAATACTCGACCTAAAATGTGACACAGGTGCTTAATCAGGATGAGACACCTTTACTATACAGTCTAGTTTTTGGCGAAGGTGTTGTAAACGATGCCACGTCAATCGTGCTTTTCAATGCAGTCCAGAACTTTGACTTGTCTCATATCAACACCACCATAGTCTTGCAGTTGGTTGGCAATTTTATATATTTATTTATCACAAGCACTTTGCTGGGAGTTGCAGTAAGTCTCTCTCTCTCCTTTCTCTCTCACACACACACACACACAGATTGTTTGCTTCAAGTAAGGAATAGATCTTTGACGTTTTACTCTCATCTTCTGCAGGTTGGACTGCTTAGTGCATATATTATAAAAAAGCTCTATTTTGGACGGTTAGTAAATTATTGTTCTACTGGTAAATATAATAGTAATATATTAACAATGCAAGTTTTAGAATACATAGATTAATAGAGTGCACCTTATAGTTATAGATGACTGTAATTTACTTGGCATAAATTGTTTATTTTTAGCAATTCTATGCTAGGGATACTTTATAGTGTAGAATCTAACTAATTAATGTTGTATCTGTTGGGTGACTTCCTTGTGCATTATTTCTTAATGAATTTCAGGCACTCGACTGATAGAGAGGTTGCTATAATGGTACTCATGGCTTACCTCTCGTATATGCTGTCTGAGGTAATATATTCACAACTTATTTGTAGTCTCTTTTTTTGAAATAGATAAGAGGATCTTTAATTTTCGACGGATGTATTAATTTAATGATCTTAATTTGTCTTGCAGTTGTCTGATTTAAGTGCTATCCTCACTGTGTTCTTTTGTGGAATTGTGATGTCTCATTACACCTGGCATAATGTCACTGAAAGTTCAAGAGTCACTACCAAGTATGTAGTCTTCAATAGCATTGCCGGCATTTGGAATAGATCTTTTGTTAAAATTCTCTCTTTAAACCAAACACTGCCTATATCGTTCTTCTATTAATATGTCTTCTGCAATTAATTCTCCAGGCACGTCTTTGCAACATTATCGTTTATTGCTGAGATATTTATCTTTCTTTATGTTGGTATGGATGCCTTGGACATTGAAAAGTGGAGATATGTAAGCGACAGGTACTGTCGTGGCTCTTCCTTATTATGCATTACACATTGAATGTGTCAAACTGTGTCTATCTGTTGGATGACGGTTCTTTTTTCCATTTTTTTTTTGTCAGCCCTGGAACATCAGTGGCAGTAAGCTCAATTCTGTTGGGACTGGTTTTGGTTGGTAGAGCAGCCCATGTTTTTCCCTTATCATTCTTATCCAACTTGACCAAGAAATATCCCAGCGAGAAAATAGAGTTTAAGCAGCAAGTATGAACTATCAATTTGGTTTCTCTGTATGCGGATGATTGGATCTACAAATGGAATAGCTCAACAGTTTGTTTTTCCCCCTAATTTTGCAGGTTACAATTTGGTGGGCCGGTCTTATGCGGGGTGCTGTTTCTATGGCCCTTGCTTACAACCAGGCAAGTAATTTTATTATTGAACATTGAACACAACTTATCATCTTATTTCATGCATAAAGTAAGTTTGATCACATTTAATGGTTTTATGTGTAATATTAGTGCTTTCTGTTACTCTGCATTCATTCTATATGCCAATAGCTATGAGAATGGAAATGGATTCCAATACAACAGCAGACGTACATACAGAAAAAGTTTAAGTCTTTAAGATGTAGGATACATACAGTTTGAGGAGCACACCACATTCAAGAATATCTTTTTTTGAAGTTAAATTGATATAAGAAATTTTTTGTAAGAAGTAATATTATATCGTAGCAGTTGTCAAGTTTTATTTATTTATTAACATCCCAAATCTTACATATCCACTTGATTTTGTTCCCTGTGTGCTGCCTTATCGACCAAGAGAACAGAAGAAGAGGAGGAGGAAGGGTGGGGGTGGGAGAGTGCAATTGTTGTAGTACTGTAATATATACTTAGCTATTATGCTTCATTGTGCAGTTTACAAAAGGAGGTCACACACAGCTACGCGGGAATGCAATCATGATTACCAGTACCATCACAGTTGTACTTTTCAGCACAGTGGTAAGTCATTGTAGGTTTCATGTGATGAGTCTGGTCAGAGCTGAGTTTATTCTTATTTATTTTATATCCTATGATAATTATATCATTTTATATTCTGCCACATATTTTGATGGATTCATGCATGTTTTCTCCTAAAATCAATTTATACTTGACCCAGCGGAAAGCTTAAAAGTTCAAACTTGTGTTTCATAGAAACTAATTAGCCTAAATATATATTTTTATATATAAAGAGACCAGGCATTGGAATTTAATTATAATTTTTTGCTTAATGTTTATTGGCGATTTATTCAGAAAATGTCTGATATTGTCATCTTTGGGTTTTTGCAGGTGTTTGGGTTACTCACCAAACCTTTGGTACAACACTTGCTGCCTTCATCAAAACACTTGATATCCTCAGAATCAATCACTCCTAAATCTTTCATTGTACCACTTCTTTCAAACGGTCAAGATTCCTCAGAAGCCGACCTGGGCCCTACCATACCCCGTCCCACAAGTTTAAGGATGCTCCTGACGGCGCCCGCTCACTCTGTCCACCATTATTGGAGAAAATTTGATAATGCATTCATGCGTCCTGTTTTTGGCGGTCGCGGTTTTGTGCCTTATGTTCCTGGTTCTCCAACTGAAAAAAGTGCCCCTCCTGCTCAGTGGCAATGAGAATTGACTGATTGAAGAACATCGGACGTAGTGTTCCTCCTCGTGGCAATGAGAAGTGATCGATTTAAGAACTTAGGACAGTAGTCTCTTGGGGCCCGCATGGCTCAAGCTTTTAGTTTGAGGTTTGTTTTTCAGTTAGTATGCTTACTGCTTCAGCATTGGGTTATACAGGAATGTAATTTCTTACAGGTTTGATGTGGCCATTGTTTCCGTTCAACCCCCACTGGTTACTACAAATGATGGCCTCCCTGAGAGCAATTTTTGGTACTCTTATCATTAATTTGTTCATAAAAGCCACTACGATGTGTATATTCGCTATTTATATCTGGGACAAACATTAGTGCTGCTGCTGATTTGTATAATGCGAGTTAATTTGTTCATAAAAGCCACTACGATGTGTATATTCGCAATTTATATCTGGGATAAACATTAGTGCTGCTGCTGATTTGTATAAAGCGAGTTAAAAATTCGTATTTTGGTTTCATGTCGTCAATACTAGCCAAAAGATTGCCTCTTTTCAGGTATTTTTAACATTTATTTATCCTGTCCCAGCGAATCTCATTGTACATCCATGCATGGGAAGGAGTATCTCTTTCAATCAAAAAATAAAAGGGAAGGAGCCTCTCTTGAGCAAAAACAGTGACAATCAATTGGCAGAGAACATGTACTTTTGTTTCTGGGAGTTTTAATAAAGGCATCTCACTTTTCTAAAAAGAATTCCTTTAGAGAATGAGACCAAAGTAAAAAGATAAAAAAAAATTTAAAAAAATACAGTTAAGTAATAATTTTATGCAAATTTGACCATTAACAGTCTAATTAAAATCTTTTTATTATAGGTATGTCTATTTTCTTTTTATTAACTCCCCAAGTCACCATAAATCATCGTATTAGACCTGAAAATTCAGGGTGCAAGGTAAAAAATCTTTTCAAGGGGAAAAAAATGAGTGCAGTGCTTAAGAACTCAGTTTCTCTATTATAAGCAGCGATCAATACTCCTTACATCACTTCGTGAAGATACTATAGTTGTCAGTTTATCAATAATCCTAGTATGAACCTTTCACCTCGGTTCTTGAGTGGTTATTGTTTTTAAAGCTGAAAGCTCAAAGCAGATGATGCTTCTGTGCTTAAGGATGTAAGAGGTATCCAACAGACGAACTGATGATGGCAACCATGCAAACAAACAGCAGTGGAAAACCCACCTGTATTCTTCTTTCATCACTCATTCTCCCCAGCATTGCCTGCACAAATATTTATAGCGAGAAATGCAAGTTAAGGAAACCAAACTGAAAAACTAGCCAAAATTTTTATACTCTCCTAGTCATTTAATTATTTTCATACTCAAATATTTAACATGTTATTTAAGAGAAGATGGACTCTTGCCAGTTACATGCCATTCTATTTTCTTGATTCATAGTTTCACGCGCATTTTGATTCTTGGGTATCCTACATATAATTACTCTTGTGATAAGGTTTTGGAAAGTTCGTACCAAAAATGCAATATGCTACCATGTTTGTGTAAAATTGGCAACACATTAACTAGCATGGAATAAAAGCTAAATGGTTCACACATCAAACTGCAGACTACCACTAGCACTAGCAAATAAAGAATAGAAGCCAAGTGTATACTACCAATACTCTTCCTTGTCATAAAGTAACAAGAGGATCCTAACCTATAAGATCCTAGAATGTGTATATCCTAGAATTCAGCGGCGGATCTAGAAATTGTAAATAGGGAGTGCATTTTTTTTTTTTTGTATTGGTAATTTTCAACCAAAATTAACTTCTCAATAAAGACATAATTTTTAATTTCACTATCTACCTTTTTCCAATTTAACAATTTCAAATTTGCCTTATTCCTTATAATATAGTATCAAATTATACCATATAAAATTAGGGCTTTAAGTCAGAGAAGTATGAATTAACAATTGAAATTAACAAAAAAAATTACACAAATGATACTAATAATTCAATCAAGTAGTCAACACAAATAGAATAAGGAGACACATAGCAAATCGAGCTAAATACACAGAATTTCACCTAAAGCAGTAGGAATTGAGATTCGTGAGAGACTGCTGATAGCCAAAAGCCAAAGAGTTAGACTAAACAGAGAGATCCAGAAGCCCAGATCAGTGTCAGAGATGTAGTCCATCAACTTGAAAAAGTAAAAAAGAGAAGAAAATGTTTTGTCCAGGACTAGAGGAGAACTGGAGAAGAAATGAACAAGCAGGCTCTCACTCTCTCAACAATTCTAAAAGAATAAAGATATTTTTTTTTTATCTCAGTTAAAACCCTTCTCTATTATATACACACACACACACACACAAACACACACATATATATATACACACCAATTTAAAAAAGTCTGGGGGTGCATGAGCACCCCCGTGCCCCTGAGTAAATCCACCACTACGAGAATGTAATTAATTCTATGTACTTTGTTTCTATAAGAGCAAGGATATTTTTCGGTTGAAACTTTGTGAAAGGATAATAGCCACGTGAATCAAACATGCCAATAATATTTTTCCCCAAAAGACCTGACTATGTTCGATCATCTGAGAATGTTAAAAAAAATAAAAATAATATATATATATATATATATTTCCGTCAATCTTCTAGGATAATCGAGAACATTCCCATTGGAGAATAACAGATAATTGCAAGGGAAAAGAATGAGCAGAAGAAGTGCAAATAGTTGCTGACCAATTCCTGCTTGAGTTTCGTGTTCATTTGAATGGTTGTGCTCCCTTCTTCCTTTAGCTTTGAGATGGTGAATTCTGCCTGCAAAGGATTTTTCAACAGTCTTAGTAGTTCTATAACTGCAAGGATGAATCACTTAAGCGTAAAGAACAGTACCAAAAACTTCAATACCTCCAAAACTCAAATGAAGACATTTGCATAAATTTACAAACCAAGTTATGTAAGATGTCAACTTATCAAATTAAAAAGAAGGTGAAAAAAATCTGTAAGATGGGATAATTTCCGTTCCAAAATCAGGTGCACATAGTAGATAACATCATCGCAAGTCCTTGAACTATTCAGAACCAACAAAGTTGCAGACCAGTGTGCTCTACAAAATTAAATACTTTAGTCCTATACTATGATATCAGAAGTAGCAGTTCGTAAACAGAATATCAAAAGATTACCAATCAACATCATGGCATAATTTTTACTCATAAAAAAAGCATTACATAATTTAATTATTGAAAAATTTACCTCAATTAGCTTTAAATCCACCAAGTTCAACTTTGCCTTCAAATCCTCTATTTCTTCGGTTAACTTCAATTCCTTTCCCTCCACATCCTTCACAAGGCTTGGTTCCACAATCTTCACAAGCCTTGGTTCCACAATCTCCACCAGGCTTGGTTCCAAATCCTTTACAGGGCTTGGTTCCATATCCTTCACAGGGCTTGGTTCCACATCTTTTGCAGGGCTACACTCCATTCTCTTAACAGGACTCAATTCCTTGCTCTCCACGACCTTAGCTGGTCTGGGTTCCTCTGAATTGGTAAGGCTTCTGACATCCTCAACGCCCTTATCTAGCTGTGCCACAAGACAAGTAAAAGTTTCCATGCGATAAAATTTTACTAACAGAGCATGTTGACAGTAAATTTAGATAAATTCTGTACTGTAATAAGTAAACATTTGGATCAAAATCTGCAAGTAACTGAGAACATAATCTGAAAGTACTCACGTAATGTGGTGGGCGAAGATTTTCAGCTCCTGTGGGTGACTTGTCTTTCTGTACTGGAATTTCAAAAGATGGTTCTTGTTTTGAAACTCCATTGAGTGGTAACAATACCAGATACTGAGGTGGGCTAACCAGTACAACCCTTAGCTTGTTCTCTTCAATGTAATTAGCACTATCTTTTGCAAACTGCCAGATCAAACAATAAGAAACAAACATAAAATAATATTATTAAGGCTTATTTATAATTTTGACCACAAAATATACCCGCTTTTGGAACTAAAACCTAAAACTTTTAATTTTGATAAATCGAACCTCAACATATTGATTTTATATAAATTAAACCTTGGGACCACCAAAAAATATTTTCCTTGCCGGAGCAGGGACTTTTTTGGCATAACAATAAAACAAACCCATCTAACAGGAGCAAAATCTGACGGCAAACACAAACCCATCTTGGCCTTCTTTAAACATAAAGCCGCCTATCAATATGCAACTCTACCTTCTTGGGTGAATACCACAATTTTCTATAATTATGGATAAATAATTAAGAATTTATTATTTTAACAACTTCACCAAAGCCGAATACTTCCACCGCAGCTCCCATTATTACTTTAAACAGTGGGAACTGTCAGAGTTGCAGGATATTGGTGACGGCGGAGAGGCACCGCCTTCTTTGATCTTGATCAGAACTTCCACTGCTGTTATGGCCATGGCCACACCCATATCGGCCACGGCCACAACCGTCTTGGCGATGTCCTCGAATATTTGGGCTTTGATCTGTCCCCTCACTGGGGGAAGGTTTGTGTTTGGGTTTTTCATGGGGATGGAGGAAGAGATTGCCATTGACAAATCAGTGATCTTGATTTTAAATAAAAGTAAGAAAAAAGAGCTAATATTTCTAAAAACATAGGAGTTACTCGGATGAGGAAATAGAAGATGAAACTAGAGAGATTGCCCTTAAATTACGATATTGCCCCTGTTTGTGCAGGTCACTTGTGTGGTTTGAGCTAAATATTTGATTTTCTGCTATCGGAAGGTTTAATTTGTACCGATTTGCAACGTTGAGGTTCGATTTATCAAAATTAAAAGTTTAAGGTTTTAGTTCCAAAAGCAGGTATATTTTGGGGTCAAAATTATAAATAAGCCTATTATTAATAAAAAATAATAAACAGCAACAAACAATATAAAATTGAATAATAGATAGTCCGAAGCTCTTACCAGGCCAGTAATGTCATCCTCATTTTTCCCGAAGGGTACAATTGAGCTCTGGATCAGAAACTTATCTTTGCATTGCATATCAGATGGAGCTGTCTTTTGAGCTTGCATAGTAACTGGACGGCAAAAGAATAAAAAGTAAAGTGTCATTATTTGATGTATAATTACAAAAATGTAAACAACCAGAAGTTCAGAACTATTTATACTTAAAACTTAAAAGTAGAGACAGCATGTTGGAGACTGAAAATAATTCCATTGGCAAATACATTTGTAGAAGTTGTCATCCCATCCACTAAAAAGGTATGTGGAGCAAGCAAGACAATTAGACAAATGTGTATTCCATGTATGCAAGTATAAATTATATGCAAAAGAAGTAATAAACAAATTAGGAGCTTAAATCATAAAAATTTATAACCGTGGGAAAACGCTAGAAAGATGTTTGATGCCGTAGCAAATTCTTCTTAGACCTTACATGCGGGAATAAGGAATATCATTCATAATTATGTTTTGGCTTCTAATTAATACAGATTTACATATTCTTACATATTAGATACAGATATGTATGAAGAGGGGAAGAGTAGTGCAGACTCTCTACCTTGAAAAACCTAAATCTCTTCATAAGAAATATCTGTGCAGGATTCTAATATTTATTGAAATAGATGGAAATGATTTGCACATGTCAAATGAAATATGGACAAAATAAAGAAAAATATATACCTGTGAAATCACATGCTGACTTTGGCTTGATGATGCCTATGTTGGGCCGCACGCAGTACTTTTTTGGTGATGTGGTCTTTACCTGCAGCAACATTTATATCATTTGCATGCCCAATGTTATGGTCTCCCTTGTAACCAAGAGTCCTCACACTAACATCTTTTCCTTAGGTGACATTTCAATAACTAGCATTAAGTAGTTGTAAGGATACAGGAAGGAATTACCACACCTTGAATGCAACATACTGATCAGAGACATTGGCTAGGTGTACCGCACAGGAACTTTGTTTCTTCACCTCAACTATAGTATGGGGGGGGGGAGAGAGAGAGAGAGAGAGAGAGAGAGAGAGAAGAGGAAGAGGTCAAGATAAGACAGTGTTTTCAAAAATGAGGGGTGGCAAGTTGTAGAACTACACATAACATTAATCAAAAGAAAAGAGAATATAGAGGGAGAGGGACAGGGACAGGGAGAACTGAAGTTTGATAGGTTACTACACACGAGTAAAAAGGACAAAAAAAACATGGAAGCCTTAAGGACTCGTAAATTGCTACACAAATTATCAAAATGAAATTTTAATCTTTGATCAAACATGATAAATTGGCACCCTACAGATCAATACTTTTTTAGAAGAAAAATCACGATATACTTTCAGTCTTGAGAGTAGTTTAATTTACCACTGCACATAAATTAATTTATATAGTATAGGAGATAACATGGTTGTGGTCGCCTAGCTAGCTTGATGTGGCAACGGCCACAAAACTATTTTCTTTTGATTATTGAAAAAGTGTAGTACTAGTTGTTGTTACAGGCTAAACAGTGCTTGGAAGCTAAATATATATCTTTTGATGCCAATCCATGCAGTACATGCTGAAAGTTTCCAATCCTCTGTACTCAAGATTTTAAAAGGTATGCCAAAAAGGAATACGTGCATATAAAAGACTAAAGAATCCCTCGAAAAGTAAAATAAATATCTAAAAGCTGTACACCTCAGTATGCAAAAATTAGTGGACTACACTTCAAAAGAGTGTTAAAAGGCCCATGACTCAGATTTCCTATAACTTTATGAAGTTTGAAAAAGCAACCTCAAAGTGCATTTGCAAGGATGCAGCAAACATTATAAGGCAAATAAGGTACTTCTTTGTATTTACTTTTAAGCCGCCATTGAGATTCAAAAAGGAAAAAAAGGTAATCTGCATTCTCACACCTCACATGAAGAATTATGGTGTCTCCAATTATTATTACTACTATTTCCAGGTGGATAGCATATTCTACATGCTTACCAATATATCTTTCAAATTGCAAAATTTTCCCCAATTAATCAAATCCAAGTTGCTAAAGTCAGTTACTCAAATCCAGAGCTGTATCAACAAAAAAGATTCTTTATAATTTGAAAAGACTTCAATTTTTATTATTACAGAAATCATGCAAAGAGGTTTTTACTCCATCCAATCAGTTTCAGTTGCTGGGGATCTAACTTGTAATGTTCTTCTTTTTTCCGAATACAGTACTCTATAATAATTTGCCATCAATGGACACACAAGTCTCTAATTCTTCTCCACAATAACCAAAATTTACATACTCACATGCGAACTTGAGTTCAGGCGGATGAATCTCCAACAATTGCGTACTCATGTTTCTTCTTCACCTGATACTGAACAAATCAAGTTAAAATGATTAAAACTCTAAACGAAAGGCGGAAGACATGAATAACAACAAGAACAAAACAAAACATAGAGACTGAATTTCACTACTTTGATATATTTCAGTTTACTTTCCTTTTGTATGGTATTAGATACATCTATTCATCATCATAACGTGTATATTTCGCTTTTACAAACCTTCGTATTGTTTCTCAACTGATGCTCTCAACAGAACCACATCATACTCACCAAATCCAAAATCAATGTTCAATTGTACACAAACAAACACATCCCACAGTGTGAGAAACTGTCTGCGTTTCTAAACAAAGCGTCTAAATATAGTCAAAAATGGCGAAATCAGGGTTTGCACTACCAAATTTCAAGTCGTGATTTATAATGTTAGACAGTCAAAGAATCAATAATAAATAACGATCACAATAATTTGGTATAATACATAAAACAAAAGCGGAGAAATCAATGGAGCAGTAACTTACTGTAACTTGCGTTGAGCCCAGGACACAAATGACGACGAGTCTGAGGATCGGATTTAAGTTAAGCAGTTGTTAATTTGGTGTAATTATCGTTATTATCACTATATTAAATCTGGGTTGTGGTGGAGTCGATGAGAGAGAGAGGGAGAAATGGTTTGGTTTGGAATTTGGATTGATTTGATTGGGTGGTGTTGGCAAAACTGTGGAATTAGCAGGAGTAGTGGAAGTTCAGGGAATATTTGGAGAAAGTGGAGCAGTTCGTTGGATGGTCTGTTTCACCTTCCTTTTTTTTATTTTTATTAAATATTTGCTCCAGCATTTTTCGGCTAAATACAATTATTTATTAATATATTATAAAAAATTATTATATATATATATATATTTAACATTTAATTAATTGTAAGTTAAAACAAGTGATATTATGTATATATATTAATAAAGTATTTATTTATTTGATAAATAAATTTTTGAATTTTATTTTAAGACAAACTTTTTGATTTTATTTTTTTTGTAAATAATAATCTATTATAATCTTTTAAAGTTGATCGAATTTATGTTTATATATAAAAATAAATTAGAAGTTATTTGTAAATTTTTATATTTTTGTTACCCATTTTCTAATTCATGTATGCAATTAAACTTATTAATATACTTAAGTAGAAATTATGTATGAAAGATAATAGATATATCATATTTACTTTTATTAACAATAATTTTATTAATACTATTGACATTTTCTATTATGGAATGAAAATGGGTGTGTAGAATAAACAGTATATTGAGAAAAAAATATATATTTTGTACTTATATATATGTTAGATGCTTAGATTTAATAATTTGTAATTAAAATATAAGCTTAGGGTGATTTCTTTAACATATATTATATATGAAAAATAATAG
>JAUMHB010056082.1:0-15503 GCA_032359685.1 Pittosporum tobira
AAAATAACCTATTTGTTTCAGTTTATTGAAGCTGATTATAACTTATTTTCAAAAGTCAACTATTTTTAAATTACTTATTTTTATTAATTTAAAAAAAATTATAAGCTAAATATAACATATACTATTAAATTATTTGAAAAAGTTACTCAATATATATAATTTTTTTAACTTATAACTTATTTTAATTATAAACTAAATTTTAAATTATTTTAAAATAAATTATGTCAAACAACCACTAACCAATTGTTAAAATGATACCATCACGAAAGGCAACAAATAGGTAATGGAACGTTACGGATAACAATCAGACTAAAACCAACATATTACGCTAGCTAAAATACAAAAATGATGTCGGAAATTATTGTCCTTGCACGGAATTGATAAGCTTGGAACGTGTAGGCGCCCTTTGCAGACCCTCTCGTAGTTGCACCCCAACTATTGCTTATAGATTTTTCTATTTTGTTTATCAATAATTTGATCAAATGAAAAAGAAAATCTTAAATAATTCAACTAATTTTGTTTGAAGTTAATCATAATTGTTTATTTTCACAAGATTTTAATAAGGGCGCTTTTAGATTAATTTTTGTGACGCCCCAAAATTTTTACTCCTGGTCGTTAGATATCACCTCAGCATACTGCGTTGTCAATATTCGGCAACTCGTTTTGTTATATCTTATAACTCGCCTTGTTTAAAAAAAAAAATAAAGACATATTTTTCGTTAATCTTTTTTTATTAGATTATTATAAAAAACAATGATGTATGTTGGGTTGGTGGGTCTTTGGTTTTTACACCAAATTTAAGAAAGGTTAATGGCTACAAATTTAGTGTTATATGATATACTTGTATTAATTTTAAAGATTCATGCATAGTCAGTATGCATTAAATAATCATTGTTGCACACATACATGTACATATCATTCATATCATTTACTTTTGGTTGAACTAAACCAAAAAAAAATTGAACCAACTCGATTCACAGCTCACCTCGAGTTCAGATTTTTGAACATCAAAATGTGAGTTAGGTTGAACCAAAAAACTCGTTCAATTCGGAAAAATAAATTCAACGTTTGTCTTTTGTAGATAGTATGAATAATGTTCAAAGTTGATTTTTTAAAAAACAATAATGTTCTTAATTGAAATAATGTTCAAATTAGCATTAATTAAAATAATCAACTTTGAAAATCTTGAACTATTACAATAATCAACTACTACATTAATTAAAATAATCAACTTTGAAAGTCATGAACTATTTCAAAATCTTAGTAGTCATACATAAATTTAAATTTAATAATATTTAAAGTTGATTTTTTAAAAGGCAATAACATTCTTGTATTTTTGAACTATTGTAGTAGTATAATTAGCATATATATTTTTTAATTTTTTTTTTTAAATATCCTACGAATGGAAATAACTCTAACAACCACCACTTCTTAACAATTTGGTGAAGATTATTGCCCTCCCGACATCTCCTAAAATTATTCATATTCGGTCATTCATGGTCAACCCGCTTTTATTACCTTTATCCATTAAAATCTAATCTACTTATTAAAGCATCAGCATCCATATCTCCGTCTGTCCTTTTTTCTTCTCTTTCAAAAACAATGGCTGATAAAGACCAAACACTCCATGCAATGTTTGTTGCGTACCCCCTACAAGGCCATGTGAACCCATCAGTCCATCTAGCCATCAAGCTTGCCCAAAGAGGCTTCATCATCACCTTCATCAACACTCACAGCGTTCACCACCAGAGATCCAAAGCTCGATCCGCCGGAAGTCTAGCGGTTCCCGAAGACGATGACATGTTTGCCGATGCCCGGAAATCGGGCCTTGACATCCGTTACGCCACCATCTCCGACGGTCTGCCGGTGGGGTTTGACCGGTCACTCAATCATGATCAGTTCATGGCTTCCTTGTTGCATGTTTTTTCAGCACATGTGGAGGAGGCAGTGGAGAAAATCGTGAAATCGGGACCGCCGGTTAACTGTTTGATCGCCGATACGTTCTTCGTGTGGCCGTCGAAGTTGGCAAAGAAGTTTGGGATTTTGTATGTTTCTTTCTGGACTGAGCCTGCCTTGGTTTTTTCACTGTATTATCATTGGGATCTTCTGAGGTTAAATTCTCATTTTGCTTGTATTGGTAAGTCTTCTTTCTCTTGATGAATATGAAATGCAAAAGTCGAATCGATGCAACAGGTTTTTGGTATTTACCATCAAAAAAATTTATTATTTTTGTATAGTTAGTTGATTAGTCACAATATATAATTCAAATAATATATCATTTTCCAATAATAATGAGGGCTCAAAAAGGCTACGTTTGTGAGTTCAAATGTCGCCGGAAAAGAACATAGATTATTTTTTTCTGTCGTTGGCAAGTTTTTTGAAAAAAAAGGCAAGAAAAGTTGATTACTTTTCTTGGCAAAATTGACAAGATTTGCCAAGGAAAAAAAAAGTTCCTATGATCCTTATATTTCCATCAATTTTTTTTGATTTCTCACTTACAAGTACAAGAAAAAAAAACCTATTAGTTTTTGTTCCTTTTTTTTTTTTCCATCTATGTTCTATTCTTTTCTATTTTATTATTTTCTTCACACCTAAGTTTGTTTTGAAATTTGCATTACTTATTGTTTTAAGCAGCTAAAGAATCTTATAGTAATTTAGTTTTTTTTTTTTTTTTTATCTTGGAGTCTTTAAATTAAGTGAAAATATGTATAAATATGGACTAAGATTTTATGGTCTCAGATGCACGGGAGGATGCAGTAGATTACTTACCAGGCGTCCGATCAATCGAACCAAAGGACATGACCTCATATCTTCAAGATACTGACACAACAACGGTGTGTCACCAAATTATTTTCAACGCATTCAAAGATGTTAGGGGTGCGGATTTTGTTCTCATCAACACAGTCTATGAGCTTGAGGCAGACACAATATCAGCCCTACACTCCAAAATCCCATTTATAGCCATTGGTCCAATCATCCCATCTGGGCTCACCAAGACCATAGTAGCCACCAGCATGTGGTCCGAGTCAGACTGCACCCATTGGCTCGACACTAAGTCACATGGCTCAGTCTTGTATGTCTCATTTGGTAGTTATGCACATCTCTCCAAAAGAGACCTAACAGAAATAGCTAATGGTTTGTTGGATAGCAAAATAAGTTTTGTTTGGGTGCTTCGACCAGATATTGTTAGTTCGGATGATCCGGACCCGCTTCCCGATGGATTTAAGAACAATATGGGTGACCGTGGTATGATCATACAATGGTGCAGTCAAATCAAAGTGTTGGGGCACCCCGCGATCGGAGGGTTCTTGAGCCATTGTGGTTGGAACTCGATATTGGAAAGCATTTGGAGTGAAGTACCACTACTATGTTTTCCTTTGTACACTGATCAATTTACTAATCGCAAATTAGTGGTTGATGATTGGAAGATTGGGATTAATCTCTGTGATCGAAAGCCGGTCGCCAAGGCTGAGGTGTCGGAGAAGATTAAACATTTGATGTGTGGGAAATCTGGGGATGATTTTAGGAAGAGGGTGCAAGAAGTGAAAAAAATATTTGAAAATGCATTAGAGAAGGATGGATCTTCGGAGAAAAATATGGAACAATTTATCAATGATCTTAAGGTTAAAATTCAAAAGAAATGTAAGAACATCTCTCAGCAACCGAAAGATTGTTTGCCTAATGGCAAATAAATGTTTGAAAATTATCGTGATTGTAATTTAATTAGGGGAGGTAATATGCAGTTATGTACTACTAGACAATTACATGGTCGTTGTATATAACTTTATATACAGTAGTCCTCTTTGTAATGTACTATTGAATAAACCATATTACAAGAGTAGAAGCTTCTTCATTTTGGAACAGCAGCGAGGGTGATGTACTGGTGGCTGTAAAACAATTTTTTGATAGCCGTAAAATCTTTAAGGAACGGAAGTACGGAACACTATTAGTATAGCTTTGGTGCCCAGAGTGATTAATCCTGAAATGAAGGACCACAGGCCTATGGCCTTGTTTGTCAGAGCTTATTATAAGCTTATTTCAGAAAAAAAAAAAAAACTGGTGATTATAAGGTGTTTTTTTGGTTCAACTCATTATGAGTTATCAACTTATTTGGTAAATAGTTATTTTACACCTAAGTTATCTCAACTAACCATGACAAATGAGCAAATTTACGGGTGAGCAAAAGGTTCATATACGAAATATAAGATTCGTAGTCCACAAAATGAATAGTGAAATCAAAGAGATCAATTACATCAATGAATTTAACTGAATAGCTCAATAAGAAACAAAAACGTATCAAATGGAAGCGCACATAAAAAATAAATGATTACAAAATGAAGTAAAATATTTTCACAATATAATTTTAATAAACAAATAATTGATTTAAAATATTATACATCAAATCCGAATTAAATAAAAATTTGAACAGTCCAAAAAACTACCATTAATATCCGTGTCACCACATAGCATACTAATTTGACTTCGATTAGTCATCCAAAAATATAGAAGGTAGCTAGTAGTCTGTCCATTACCACCCTACCAAACTATTTAAATTTGATGAATCTTGACCTTTAGTCTTAACCGCTCATCCTGAACTAGTCCAACAACCTCTAAACACTGTCATTGGCAGTGGTGCCTTAGCTCAGTTATATCTGAGAAACCAATGTTCAAAATTCAAAAGTTCAATAATTCAATAATAAATCAATACAAAAACATCAATAGTAAATCAATATTTCAAATATCAAAATATTTAAAAGCAACAAGTCAAGAGTGGATTACGAAAGGGTTAAATCACTTTTTCATTACTGAACTTAAGGTTTGGTTACAAAATCATCACTAAACTAAAAAAAGTTACAACCAACTCACTGAAGTTCATTTTTGTAACACTGTTAACTTTTCTGTTACTTTTTTGTTACAATAAACTTACTGAACTAAAAAAAAGTTACAATCAACTCACGGAATATATTGGAGGGAATGAGTATGGATGCATTTTTCGTCAAAAATAATAGAAAAGTTAACATAGTGTAACAAAAAAGGAGTTTAGTGAGTCGTTTGTAATTTTTTAAAGTCTAGAGATGGTTTTATAATCAAACCCTGAGTTCAGTGATGAAAAAATAATTTATCCTGATTACGAAATATGTACATGATATTCAAACTCGCTCACATACACTTGAATCCATAAAGTCTCACCCCCAAATGTCCAACCGTGTCCAATAAAGTCTTTGATGGAGATCGTCCCAAATTAGGGTTAGGGTTTTCTCCTTAGCTCTAATCAGGACAAATATGGCATCTCATGTGGCAACCCATACTATCGGTCACTCTCGAGACTCGGCTATTCGCCTTGCCCAAAGAAGGACCGATCTCGGCCCTCGACCCCCAGGAGGAGTTGGCACCCATCTCCCGATCCCGGCCCTCGGCCTTCGGAAGGAGCTAGCACCCATCTTTGTCCGGTCCGACCAACGTCGTCGAGGACTTTCAAACTATGCGCCTTGGGCTCAGGCCTTCCCAGTTAGCAGACCCAATCCACTCCAGCGATTGGGATTGACTCAGCCTAGTTCGGGTTCAACGGCCCAAAGGCCGTAAAACAAGTTCCAAGACAGCGTTCAATCAGCCGCCTGACCCCGACAGCCCTGTCAACTCAAGTAAGGCGCACTATGCCTATTTTATAGGGCCGCAGGTTAAGGTCAAGTCTACAAATACTGCCTCATTTGCACAAATGAGGGGATCCGCTCTCGATAGAAAAAACATGGCCAAAACTCTGCCAAAATACATACTCAAACACACGGTAAACCTCATGTTCTCCAACTTAATACACAGATTATTGTCTTAATCTCCACTAACTTAAGAATTGGAGAGGGGAACGAGAAAACAAACCTCTCGTGTTGCCTGTGTTTCAGGTGAACCTACTATTGCCGACGTGTACTCAGCTGGAACTGAAGTTTGGATTTGGTTAACGGTCGGATTGGTCCCAACAACCTTATTTACAGTTTAAAAGATTTTTCATATTAACTTTATACCTTAAACTAATACTTCTTAACTAACTCAAATGTTCACTTTAGCTTTAAATAATCAATCACAATCTATAGAAGTTATAACTTCAAATATATGTAAATATTTTTAAGACCTCAGCCCACCAATCTAGTTGTACAATCCTCATCTTTTAGGCTTGAGAATTCACTATTGAAAGTCTACTACAGTAATTATTAAAACTTCAGTTATAGCTAGTCTAAAGCCATAATTATTAAAAAGTCAAAATATAAACATTATAGTAGCCTCTTTAAGGATTCGGAATATATAAAATTCGCTCATTTTCGACAACTGACAGTTTAGAAAACAAATTTAGAAAATAGGTGACATAATCGGTTAAAACAAGCGATACAACATAGACTAAACTTGTAGAAAATATCATGAATTTGACAAAAAGATAGGATTTTCTATGATTTCAATAATAAACTATAACAAAACTCGTCAGTGAACGTATTAGCTGCTGAAATCAACGTTTTATCATACTTAGTTAAGGAATGTTGAAAAGAAACTTGTAGATAACAAAATAAGCTTTTCAAAGAATCAAGAATTAAACAAATCGGAGTTATAATAAATTTTATAAGAAACTTATAATATGACATAATTTTTAAAACAAATTACCAACGAATTGGGAATTAAGGAGTTATAATAAATTTTATACGAAATTTATAATATGACATAGTTTCTTAAACAAATTACCAATGAATTATGAATTAACAAAGAAAAGAGAATGAATATCGTCCCTATAAATCAATCTCCAAAGAAAGTTCAAAAAGTTGTTCAAATCATCCTTGAGCTTTCTTTCACGCTTTTCTTCTCTTTCTGCACAACCACCTTTCCTTTTCCCTATTCTTTCTGACATTAGTATCTTTTGGGCTTGTTTGATATAACTTATTTCATAATATATTATAGTTTATTTTTTAATTAAATATTTTTTGAATTAAAAAAATACTTATTGACTAATTTTTAAAATAAGTTGATAGTATTGTCATACTTAACCTATATAAAAAAATTAATTAATAAAAAAAATTAATTTAAAAGTAATTAATTTTTAAAAATAAATTATAATTAGTTCCAATAATTGGAAGCAAACAAGCCCATATATATATATATATATATATATATACCCTAATCCTCATATAAATATTCACTAATTTTTGTTTGTTTGTTTAATATAATTCTATTAATAAATTATATCTATACTCTATCTATAAAAACGACTATCGATTATGGATGCGGTTCAGTCATTTTGTCGGCTTGTGGTTTTTTTTTTTGGGTCTTTCTTTTTTTCTTTATTTCCTTTTATTTTTTCTTTAATTTATATTTATAACAAAAATTAAATTCAAATTTAAAAATAAGTGTTTAGAATTTGACGTTATTTTACACTTCTTAGTGTACAAAAAAATATTTCTTTTAGACTTTTTAAAATTTATTTATAAATTTAAGTTATTATGTTAAGATTAGAAGAATAAAATATTATAAACCAAATGAATGACATCTAACTTATTTTCATAATTTTTGTGAGACAAACTAAAATACAAAGATGAGCTTTCATTTTTAAAAATTGATACAAAATGAGATTTTAAAACATTGCATAAATGATGACACATAGGATTTAAAAACATTAAATAAAATATGAGTCATAGAATAAATTATTAAATTATCTATTTACCTTTTATGCTTTTTTTAAAAAACTTATAACTAAAATTAAAATTTAAAAATGAGTGCTAGAACATTTATTTAAATTTCTTTCTCTAACTTAAAAAAGAAATTTAACAAAGTCAAACGATTTGTTGTTTTCCTTTTTTGGGGGGCCTTCGTCTCTTGCATTGCACCTCAATTATAGCCATCATTTTTGAGTTAGCTACATTGGTTTGATTCTCAAACGCGATAGTAGGAAACCTACTGGGTCGGTTTGACCATCCACAAAATGGGTGTCTCTTTTCATCAATCTCCACTCGAGGCGAATTTTGATTGATGAGAGAGGCGAATTTTGATTGATGAGAGACTCTGTATATACCCTATTTTAGCTCTATAGATATCCTAATTAATTTAAGTTTTTATCCCTAAGGGTTTGGATTTAAGTTCAAATATGGGAGAATATTCGACAAAGTTGAGAAAATACAAAACTTGACTAGCCTACAGGTAGTACTAGCTAGTACTATCTATGATCCTAGAGCATGCCCAATTTGCAAGTAGTATTGACCGATACCTATATGTTGCTGGCATTAGTTAGATTTTTATTTTTTTATTTTTTTAAATGTTTCTAGCATGTTCTAACACTAGTCCAGCCCAAATTTGGCCCATACAATTTGTCTTCATCTACAAGACATATGAGACTATAAATATAGCATTCCACCATCTTTTGGGGGGCCTATTCGATATCTAGCAAAACCTAATTGCCTAGATACATTATCGAAGCCGTTAAGTCATTGTTTTCGCTGTAAATCAAGCTACGAGCATCTATTTCTGATATTCTAGAGCTTGATTCGAAACTCTCGCAATGCTCTACGCCATAGCGAGGAATGAGAAGGTAAGTCTCCTAGCCTAATATTCTTTTCTTAGTTTTTACACATTTAATTATTTTTTTTATATTATAATCATAGTTCAATGACTTGTTTGGTTGGTTTATTATTTGATCTATCTTAAATGCTGTAACCATGGTTTACCAAAACACATGTTTTTCTGAAACAAAATCAAAATTTGCAGATTTAATAAATCCTTTTCTAAATTGGTTTCTAAATGTCAACTTTCACATATTCAATTACATATCAATTTTCAACTACACAAAACCTTTGGAGATTAATTTTTGAAATGTGATTTCAAAGATTAAAACTTGAGTTCATTATAATTTATTTGATTGAATAAAATTATCTACAATCTTACTGTCGCATGTTTTCAAATAAAGACCAAACTAGTACTACATGGGTTTGTCACATGGTCGGGTATGTAGGCGAATCAATTTTTATATTTTGTTTTCTAAAAATTCTTTTTCAAAACTATATATAATTTTCAAAAATATTTTTTAAAACTTATTTTCTTTCGATCCAAGATCCAAAATAAATAAAAATATATTTTGTGTATGCTTAATTGAATTCCTCTGACATAGTTAAGCAATAAAATAAATTGGCTATAAATAGTAAGGCTTAGGGTTTCCTATGGCTAATTAGGTGTCAAATGATAATAACCTTCTTAATTCGAAACTAAGTCCCTAAATCCAAATTTATTAATTTATGTGGACTAGTTTCTTATATTTTTTTTATTCTTTAAAAATAAGATGGTGACTCCGTACGTTCACACTGAGAACCATTAGAATAACAAAAATTGCTTAGTTTACCTAAACTAGGCTTAAAAACTGATGTTCTCACAATTGCCCAACCCAAAATAAGTTGCTCGAAAGTGTGAAGGTTAGACCCAGTATACGGGTCGATCAGGATTAGATGGGCCCTCTTACAAAGAAAGCTTGCATAAAATATCTGGTTGGCCTCTCGCAAAACAATCCCTCCCGGTCTTAGGTATAATCAATTAACGATGTCCATTAAAATAATGGGAAAAATGCCAATCATGTTAGTCTAATAGTCTGAGCAAAATACAACGTAGTTTGGACCAGTCTTGGTGAAGAGCCAAAGCCAAAATTCCTTTACTCACCCAGTAGGTCCACTTAAGTAAACTTATGGGTTGGGGATATTGTTAGATCCCGACCCAAAATAGACTAGGTTGGAGGTGCATATAAAACCTTATTAGGGTACACAACAAGCAATTAAGACACACTGTACTCGCCTAACGTCCATGCCGACATATTGACTAAGCCGAGGCCTACCAAGGCCAATTGGAGTACATAATGATAGGCCACGGGCCAAGGACGGGTATATTAAGCACATTGAGCCTGAAGTCATAACAAGCCTACTGGATCAGCATACATGCATCCATGAGCTATTAGTCCATGAAAATCTTATAAGGGCCCTGGATGGGTCTTGACTCTCTTTAACAGACTTGACTAAGGACTCATACGGTCCAACTCGAGCCCAACTCTAGAAGTGAACCCCCCTCTCTCTAAACCTAAATTTGGATTCCAAGTTAGTAAGATATTCTTATTCTTATACATACTATTGATTATCCTTTCACATAGAACTACCATTGATATTAACAGGATAACCACAGAAGTTATAATCCAACAAGAAGGCAATACAACAAAGAGGTATACGTAGTTCTAATCTGGTTGTTCAGTTTATTGCAGATTTCATTAACGAAGTCAAGTCAAATGTGGAGACACTACCTTCCTAGCATCATTAAATTTGAGTGAAGCGTTTTAATCACCGAAAAGTGCTGGCAACCGCGCAGGACACCTTTTTCCATTTATAGTAGTATGCAAATGTGAATCAATTCGTAGTAACCGGACTAAGCTACTTTGAATTGCTGATTTCCATGCAACTCTTACTAAGATGTGTTCAGCAAATCTGGTACTGTCCGGTTAGTAGGAGCACCGGCGGGGAGTTCGAGAAGTATATGGATACATGTAACTAAAGCTCAAAGTTTATAGTTCTAAAATTTAACTTTATATAGGCTGAATTGGATATCTAACCATCTAAATTATCAATTATCATGCAATGTCAATGTGCTCACTTAACTCTCAAAAGTGATACATGTGTCTACCTAACTTGTTAATTTGAGTAAATTACTAATTTTTATTGACTTTTTGTCTGAAAAAAGTCACATGCGTGATATATGCAATATTTCTAAAGATAAAATGGATACAACAATAATACATATGATTCCTCTTTTTGTCTGGAAAAAGTCACATGCGTGACATATGCAGCATTTTTAAAGGTAAAATTGGTACAACAATAATACATATGATTTCTCAAATGTTTATATTAAGCTATGTATTATTCTTCTTTTCATTTTATCCTTAAAAATACTGCACACGCCACTCACATGACTGTTCTAAGACAAAAAGTTAACAAAAACTAGCAATTGACTCAAATTAGCAAGTTGGGTGAACGGATGTGTTATTTTTGAAAATTAAGTAGATATATTAGCACTGCATGACAACTTAGATGGTCAAATATGCAATTTAATCCTTTATATATTAAGCCTTCAACTTTATACTAGACCACTGATATGGGATAGCAAATTTACATGTTACTAGTTTATTGGTGGAATATTACAAGTGAGTTGAGTCTCATATCAGATAAATATTAAAAAAAAAAGTATTAATATAAATAAATGAGCCCTAGACCTGTTAAAATTTTTTGTCAAGTTAGATTCCAAACATTTGCATTAATGTTTAATGGTGCAAGCGGACTCCGGTTATCCCCAATTTTCACAAGTTGATATGTGATAATAATTAATTTATGTGAATGTGGCGCCCGAGTTCCCGATTATCCCCCAACAAAAGCTTTTGGTCAACACATATCCTAGAAGGCTAACAAATCGATATCTATTAGGTCAGCCCATAACCTAGGAGACTTACAGGAATCAATACACTGTATAGCTTACTCATCGTTCACATCTTCCAACCATGCATCCGCCATAAAAAATAGTAGCCGCCATGGAAGTCAAGTATGCCTGAAAATATGAAGATCCGAGAAATGCCTTATCTCTAATCCTCCCATTTCCGCGCAAATCCCATGTGTTCAATACAAAATGCAGAAACACATCATTCAAGTGGCAGATAAATTATTTAAGCAAAAGAAAAATCACCACAAATTGCGTCAGGGTTAATTTGTTTATTATGATTTCAGCATCTTACTCAAAGGTCAAATATAGAAGGCCCGTACTTATACAACTGCTATGGCCTATAAAACGGTACACGTTTATCCTCCGTACTTATATATTTTATGTATCTTGACAGTTGACTTCAGCTTCTACTCTAATCTAATTAAGCAGTGAGCTGTGTTCCTTCATTTTTTTAATATTCCAAGTTGTGAGATGATACACTTTTCACGTCTTTTTCTCACACCTCCATGTGTTTTGGGTTCAAAATTTTGTTGTTTAATAATACATAGGTGAATCCATTATAATCGATAACCAATTATGATATGTCACACTCTATATCATATTATTTGGGGTGTATTTTTTGGTGCACATTGATCTTAATGCATTTCTTTTCAGAAATATAGATAAGTTTTTTCTAAATGCATCAGCAATAAATTAATAATCTTGACTTACTAAGAAATGGTTTCAATCTCCAAATAGTTGGACCAAACAAACGACAAAAGCATAGGAGGCCTCTATCCGCCCTCGCACCCATGTGGGATCGAAGGGTTGTAGGCGACGTGATGCGTTAAGTCTAGTGCCTAGTGATTTACGAAACTTGCATGCGTTCAAAGTCTTGATAATACTTATCAGTTAACTATGACACTCAAATAAAAATTAGGATAATTATGGAATGCATTACTAATTGCTGGATTAAAATAACGACCTCCAGACTTCTAAACAAGTAAATTATGAAGTGGTTGACTATCTTACTCGGTGCCAGAGAGAGACCATCTTGGATAGTAATGATCTTATCTTGTACGTTCAACTAAAAGGCTGCTACTCCTTCACATATGTAGAATTAATATTTCATTAACGTTTAAAATAAGGGAGTGATTATTATTTATTTTATTTTTTTTGTCACATATATGTTTCACATTTTATACAAAATTATTTTATTACAATTAGTTAAAAGATAAGTTGTACATGTAGAAATAGTGTGTATATATATATATATATATATATATATATATATAGTTCAAGTTTATAGCTAACGTTAGCTGGATCTGTAGATGTCCAATCTATCTTGGTCGTCCAAAGAAAGATCCAACGGTTGCCCTTTTTTGAATTTTCGATTTACAGCCAAAACTAATTACAGACCATAAAATTAATAAATCGCGGACTGGACGAATTACAGTAATACCCTTACATGAAAAAGTGCTTCATGAGCTCCACAGTTATTAACTGCAGACAATCTACAATTAATAATTGTGGACTGAGTTAACTGACTGATTCAACATGGTTAACTGGAACTTTGCCCCCCACCCCGCAGTTATTAACTGCAGAAGCACTCCTCCCTGTAAAAGCAAATTTGAATAACCATACTCTTGGTAACCATATGCATAACCCAATTACAACAGATGTTCATACTTAAAACTAGATTGCTCTACCCACCAAATACAATAATAAATAATTTTAACTGCACAGTCATATCTTGAAGATGAGATAAGAAAAAGGAGAAAGCAAATTAGAACTATCCGTGTAGTTTTTGTTATGGGATACACAATATACTTTTTGAGTTTTTTTTACCACGGTAAAGAACCGAATGTAGAAACAGAGGTGCCCAGACAATTGACATTTAAATTTCTTCCTAATTGTTTAAGTATTTTGAGTAGAAGGCCCATGTCATTCAAGCTATCTTCGACTTTGGTAGTGAAGGAAACAACTGCACAACGAAATAAAGAGATTGATAACTTTTTGCTTCATCTATCTCAATCTCTAAAATGATATGAAATCCTACTATTTCACAATGCAATATTAATAACTGTGGAGAGGAGTGCTTCTACAATTAATAACTGCTGGGTGGGAGTTGCTTTGCAGTTAATAACTGCGGGGAACCTTCTACAGTTAATAACTGCAAGGTAGGGGCGGGGGCGGGGGGAGGGGGGCAAAGTTCCAGTTAACCATGTTGAATCAATCAGTCAGCTTAGTCCGCAGTTATTAATTGTAGAGTTCGTGAAGCACTTTTTCATGTAAGGGTATTATTGTAATTTTTCCAGTCCGCGATTATTAACACTGCAGTCCGCAATTAATTTTGATTGTACAGCAAAAATTCAAAAAAATGCAGTCATTGGATCTCCCTTTGGACGGACAATATGGGTTGGACAGCGACAGGTCCACAACTAACGTTAGTTGTGGACCTTGAGCCATATATATGAAAATAGTGGTTCCCTAAGATAAATATTGTTAGTTATATATACTGTAGTAGTAATCTTATCCTTTTTGGGCAGCTATTTAGAGCAAATTATAGCTTATTTTCAGTTATTCGTTTTAGCTAATTTTAAAAAAGTTATAGGTTGAGTACAACAATATTTTTAACTTATTAAAAAAAACTAATCAATAGATAATTTTTTTTACAACTTATAAATTATTTTAGTTGAAAAATAAATTTTAAACTATTTTAAAATAAATTGTGTTAAACATGCTTAAAGTAAGATTAAGTTATATAGAGTCGGCCAATAGTTCCTTATTAATTAGATGGTCATCACTAAATTTTAACATATACATATTGGGGCTCAGGTGCAAAATAAAATAAAAATACTATTTCATCCAGCTTAATATTTACCATCTCGATTATAATTCGAGGGCTAAAAAAGTGTCATCCACTATTATTAGTGGTGGATGATAATTTTTTTTATCATCCGCTACTAATAGCAGCAAATGTTCCCCATATCAAAAAAAATTATTTACTACTATTAGCAGTGAATGTAATGAATAATGATCGTTGAGATTAATACATGAACGTTAAATATTAAATTAAATAAAATAATAATTTTATCCTATAATGTATCTAGACAACGTCCTGTACATATTCAACATATGTTAAACATTAATGAGATATCTTATATGACAAATAAAAATTCGCCTCTTCCCCTGCAATCACAATCTCATCGTCGTCTCTATAGTAGAAAAAAAGTAAAATAATAGAAATATATATATATGCTAATAGGAAAAATCTCTAAAACCGTGTTAGAAACGTACTTATGTCACCATTGTCAGCATCAACGCAAGTCGCACTTCGGATCGTACTTCTACGTTTGTCTTCCGTACTTGAGATAATAAATACAATCAACTACCATTTCTATAGTTTTTCTCCTCATGTGATGGATACTAAAGTTTCAGTTTTTCTTTCATATATATATATATATATATGTCGTTCTTCTGTCAGCACGTACCTTACGTGTTGTTGTTTGTCTTTTTCCGTAATTTATTTGTATTTTGTTGCAAATTAAATTATATGTATATAAGATGAGTTGAGGAGAAGTTTGACAATGATCAAATGAATAGTAGCTATGACGCATAAAAATGAATAATGAAATAGTATAAGACATGCGTAACCGAAATTACATTATGTTAAAATATGATTTAAATTGTGTAAATGTTGGATAACACATTGACTGGAACATTATATTACTTTGTGTACCGGCTAAGATGCCGGATGCACTTCGCTAATGCATCTGAATCGGGCAATAGCATTGAGGTCCTCCCGACTAGAAGAAAAAGAGATTTGATGTTGAGTATGACTCGCTTACTAGCTGACGATCGGAGACAACAAAAGGAGCTTACCCAGTTTGATTCACCCAAGTCAGCATATCCTTTCACTTCTGAAAACATCTTTGAATAAGGAGTTTTAGTAAAAGCGACAGAACTTAAAAGGCACTGGTGTAGAGGTCCGGGTGGGCAACCAATGTCCCCTGAACCTACGATCCAGCAAATATGAG
>JAUMHB010056093.1:0-15500 GCA_032359685.1 Pittosporum tobira
CAGACTCCCAACTTGGCACATAAGTATGAGATTCTGTCTGAGGCTAAGGCTTTGGTCAATAAGTCGGCCGGTTGATCAAGTGTTGGTAACAATATAGCAGCAATACCAACAGAAATCAACATTAGCCAACAGAAAAGTCAGGCTTTACCCAACAAAAGACGAATACAGAGAAATCGAGTATCAATCGACAGTTCAAAAGAGACAATTTAGAAAGAAATAGAGAAGGGATAATATAGAGAAATAGATAATATTGTATTGCATATAATTGATGATAACATAATAAATGATGTTGAAACCATAACGATGAAGGAGACAATGATTCAAGCGTCGATTGACGAATGCGGTATTCTCGATCTAAAATCGAAGCTTTATAGATTCGAAAAAGACGGAAATCAGTGGAAGGAGAGAGACGCTGGTATTGTGAAGCTGTTGAAGCACAAGGATATTGGAAAAATTCGTCTCATTATGAGACAGTCACCAATTGCAGAGATCACCTCATCAAAGCAGCGAAAAAAAATAAAAAATATATATATCAGATCTGAGATAATCAATTTAGTAAAAAATAAAATTAGGGTTTCCGCCGACGGCTATGATAGCCGCCAGCGACAGCGGAAGAAAAATAATTTTTAGGACAAAAAACGTAAAGCTCTTGATACCATGATACAAATGAAAAGAATAAAGAAGTGTTTTATTATTATCATACTGAAACAGAGAACATCAAATCTTTTTATAGTATGAGTTACAACTTTATCCTAATTTCAAAAAGAGTAACAACTTAATAAAAACAGTAACTTAATAAATGATAACTAAGAAATATCTTTGACTTGATGAGCATTTGACTTGATCAGACTAACACATCCTGTTATGTTCTAAGACTTGTGGTGCTAAAAAGAATATTAGTAATAATAAGCAACAAGAAACGGTAATAGAAGTAAGGTTTCTAGGAGTTAGAAGGCGGCCATGGGGGAGATACGCAGCTGAAATAAGAGACCCTTCCACCAAACAGAGGCATTGGCTTGGAACTTTCGACACCGCCGAGGAGGCCGCCCTCGCGCACGACCGCTCCGTCCGCTCCATGCGCGGGTCCCGAGACCGCACCAACTTTTTCTACTCCGACATGCCACCTGGCTCCTCCGTCACCTCCATCCTCTCCCCCGATGACCACCATAATAATAACATCCTCCTTCACCATGACTTCTCATCTTCCTTGTTAATTCCCACACAAGCAACTCCAAACTCGCCCGACCCGAAAGCTTCCCGTTTTCTTACGGGTCAAATTTTGCCACCCTTGAGTCAAACAGTTTCTATCAGTATAACCAGCAAATGCCAACGGTTCAGAATGATTTCAGAGGGATGTCTATATTCCATCAGTCGTACAATGGTGGGACCGAGCTCCCGCCTCTACCTTCCAGTGACTTCTTGGATTCAAACTCGAACATGAATCCAACTTATAACGAGCTCGGTAATAATGTCTGGAATAATTTAACAAATTATATGGCGTTTTCTGACTATAATACTATTACAACAACAGAAGCAACATCATCTAGGTATGACCCGACAGGGAATGGGTCGTACCTTGGATTCGACTCGAGCAATTACGTGCACAGCCCCCTATTTGGCCAAATGCCACCGGTTTCTAATGGGGATTCTTTTGAAGCTTTTGACTTGGGATCATCCGCGCTTTTCTATTAACTAACTTGTGCGCATGTGGGTGAGTGTATGCTTCAAAGGTGTGTCCATATATTATTAGAACAACGCTAAGGTGTGGAGTAGCACGTGTTGAATGCCCAGACATGTTTTAGTAAATTGTATAAAGTAACAAATATTGCATAACATGTTAAAGCATGTTCGAGTGTTTCGGACATGCTATTCTCTAAACGCTGTATATTTATTGATATCATTGACACTATAGTGTGTGTGCATGTGTGATTCTCCTATCCATGTTTGGTGTATTCGTCAGGGACTAATAAATTTATTTTTATAGTCAAATTATAATATAATAATTAAACGGAAAATGGCCCAATAGTATCAACCCCTCTCTCTCAATGGAGAGGTCACTTATGGGCAACTAACGACTTTTAGGGTTAAAAAATAAAAAGTTAATGTAAGCAAATGTATTTTTGGTTCTCCTAAAATCCTTGGTTCTCAAGTTAGCACGCTGCACGCATGTTAAGTTGTCTGGTCAAAATCCAAACTGAAAATTGGACTCAAAAGAATTTGTTAAATGCCCCAAATGTATTTTTATTGGGTTGAGAAGTGAATTTGGATCAGCCGGCCCATTTCAACACTTTGATTTCTGTCACCAATTATCCAACTTCTTTTTAGGTCCATTACATGACAGGAACATGTACAAGTACAAAATCAAAATTGTGAAAAAACCAAAAAAAAAAAAAAAAAAAAAAAAAAAAAAAAAAAAAAAAAAGAAGCGAAAAACAATACTATGAATATTGCAGGAAACCGTGTAAACGTACAAATCATGACTCAGGTGACCCAAATAAAAAAGGATCACGTTACACGAACTTGATAATAATTAAAGAAAAGTAAAAGTAAAACACAACGAACGTCACTTTGACAAACTTTCGGTACGTGCAACTTTTTAAACATATAGTGAAGACATTTAAAGGTTTACACATCTATTATATATATATATAATAATTAGTGTTTAGGACAAAACTCGGGAGGCCGCCATGTGTCATTGAGTTTGTCTTTTTTTTTCTTTTTTAATAACTCTTTTTATAAAAATAAAATTTTATTAAAATTTTAAATTTTTGAAATTTAAATTATAATATAAGCTTGTTAAATTTTCAAAATTTGAACGTAATAATATTTTATATATAGTTTCCTACATTGACTTTAACATGAATTAAAATTTTAAAAAATTACTTTAAATTCAAATTTATAATTTGGAGTAAGAACGTGTTAACATAATTCATAACTTTTTTAGCTTTTAGTGTCATTTTTTTCTTCTCAACATTCTTCAACAATTATTATTGTTAATATTCGTTATCATCAATCAATTTCTTCACTAGTTCTAAAATTATAGATAGTTTTAAATTCTATTAAATTAGATTTTTTTAAACTTTTGAAATTTAAATTCTAATATATATTTGTTAAATTCTCAAAATTTGTACGTAATGTAACTTATAATATCGACTTTAATATCAATCAAAATAAAATAAATTCACTTCAAAATTAAATCTATAATTTCACAAATTACCATATTAAAACGCATATGTAGCTCTAAAATTGAAAACCAATAAATTAATTTTATAATTTTTTGAGTTAATTGACAAATTTAAGTTATTATGCTATGTTTAAAAGAAGATAATATTAAAGTTTATAGTATTCTTTTTAGATATAGTTTACAATTTTCATGAATAAATATGAACAAAATCGAATTAAATATATTGGTTTAGTTTTTTAAATTTCATAAATTAAATTTACAAATCAAAAGGTACTTTTTTATTTTATGATACAAACTAAAATACAAAATTGAACTTTCATTTATTATAAATAATTTAAATATTATATAAAATATGAAAGGATATGCTATACCTCTTTTCTTTTTTATTTTTTTATTTTTTTATTTGATAAAATATTTTTTAAAATTTAAGAATTGTGATGAGTATCATGCGCAAAGCGCGTGATATTTTTCTAGTAAAAAGACAAAAAAATATAAAATACTTAAACCTAACTAAATACTCAAACATAATATAAAATACTACAATATATTATATATTTATTATATTTTATTATATAATAAAAAAACTCAACCAGTACATACATATTAATTTGCACACGTATTATTTATTTGATAAAATTAGATAACTCTTAAAAAATTATATATATATACATACAAAATATAATAATCTAGAAAAAGACTTGGTGAAAACTAAATTTAAAAAAAAATATATGTGCAAAAGAATTAGATCACAACAAAAGTAAAACATTCACCTTAATTTTTCACTTAATGTAATAATTAAGATTTAGATCACAACAATAACCGTATGTGCTTGTAAGAGTTAATAACCTAGTCATATGCATTTAACAGACCAGGAAGATATTGATGTACTCCTTTCATTCTAAAATTTATGCTATTTTCATGAATATTAATAATTTAAATTAATTTTTAGTTAAGTATTCAAAATATTCGTATATTAGTGTTGATAAACAAGTTTAAAAGATTTAAATTTAAATGTAATGATGAAAGTGCTGGACAACTGATAGTTTTAGGAGTAATCATATGAGATATTTACGAATGATTTAATCATTTTTAATCTAATTTTTTATTAAAAATGTTATATTTTTTCTGTCCTGAAAATAATATCTAATAACCAAAAAACAATTCTCTCATTGGTCATTCTTCAAGATGGAGAAGCATATATTATGGGACATTACAAAAACATTATTTATATTACACTTCCTCCGTCTTAAAAAGAATAACTAAAACAACTAAAATTCATAATTTAAAAAATAACTTTTGAAGATACAGAGAAATTTTAAGCTATACAAATTTCAATACTTTTAAAAAAAAATCTTTTTTAAATATACGTTATATGTTCTTATTGGAATATATACTAAAATTATTTATTTTAGGACAATAAAAAAAATATCTAGTCTCATTTTCTCTTTGGTTCGGATGAAGTAAGACGGATGGACTCTAATTATTGTTCTCACTAATTTTAAATGTCCTAGTGGCACTAGTAGAAGTACTTCATATTCAACAACTCCCAGAAGTTTCAAGATAACTTAAAAAATTAAAATAACAGTATAAGTTTATTAAATTTGAGTCAACAGAATCACAAAAATTTTAAGTTATTTAAATATCATGACTGGTAAATTTTAAAAGTAGTAAATATTTTGCGCTTCAGAAATATTTTTTAGTGTACATAAAGCAAAATACAATATACAATAAAATATCACATAAGTTTTTCAGAACGTAAATATCAATTTTGTTATTATTATGATGTTTTTTACTTATTAAAAAAAGTATTTTTATTATCGTTATTATTTGGAGTAGCTTCATCTCTGACTATAAGATAAATACTAACGTTGTAATTATTGTCTGACTACAGATAAATATTAACTTGGACGTATCGTTAGACGTTGTTGGAACAGTCGAGGCTGTCGCTGCTGCCGAAGATGCCAATAGAGCCGGAATCTGGTATTCCAAACTCCTTCTCCTCCCCGTAACCCTTCTGAGGTAATTAGGTTAAATCTGGTATTCTGCTTACAGTATATGCAATTACTTCATCTCTCACCATTCGTTTTCTCAGTTTTCAAACATATCGTTATGATTAATAGATATGCATTTGATAAATATGATTAGTTCGGAGATGAGGTTATGATTGGAAAGGTGATCATCCAATGATAGTAACAGAGTTTGTTTATATATACTCTGCAAGGGCCAGCTAGGGAATGCATGTACGCTCTCATTAGGATTGTTTTTAAATTGTTCTATTATGCCCTTTTCTTGCGTCAATCTTTCTGCTAAGTTAATGACATAGTCTGGTGTAATTATGGTCATGAAATGTGTCCCTTTAATTTGCAATAAAAATCAAAATAAATCTGTAAAGTGAGAGATTTTTAATATCACGTAACATTTTATTCTATTCATATTTAAAAAAGAATGAAAACCAAACGAAACGTAAAAGTTCTAACGTCCATGAAAAGCCAAGTTGTTGCAATCATAATTAAGCTGTGCAATCTTTTCTCATCTGCAGTGATAATTTAGACGGTGCCATAAAATTAAAGTCCATCACTTTTAGGGTTATGAATGAGATAGTAATTAAGAGACTGATGCTCTAATGATTAACTTTGTGTCTTTATCATGATCAGATTGCGCGTTAAGTCCATGATTATATATATATATATATATATATATACACCTCCTCATTCAGTCATTCATGTATGATCTAAAGCTTAATCATTTTACAATATCACATGCAACTAATAGAATATGTTTATGATCATTTAAAGAATATAATTCTTTTATGGATCTCTAGTGAAATCCAACAGCAGTTTCCCAATTCCGATTTTTAAAAATGAAGAAAATTTTAACAATATTTGCCAAATTTTCATTATTTATGGTCAGTAAATTTTTCGCGCCAACTTATTAATGCAAAAAGATTCTTGATTTAAATCATTCCTTAAACTAAAAAACTTTGATTGAGAATAATGAGAACAAACCGAACTAACATGCTCATAAATGTTTCTCCCTCTCTAATCATGCCAACTACCAAATTTTTGTTGGTTGTCGTACATCTTTTTCATCATTAGAAGGTCATTGTATATGGTGGTGATCACAGTTTCAGATTCTGGGACATTATGGCGTGGCGTGGGCTTTCATTTGCATGATGACAGAATTGCCCCCAGCTAAAATCAAGTTCATGCAATGTTTTGAGCTCAAATGATGTTCATTCTAAATAGAAGACAAATGTTTGATTAAATTAAGAGAGATGATAAGATAGAGAGTGAGACGGGTGATTTGGGTTCAAATATTTAATCGGTACTAATAATAAAGAGTAATGTTATATAAATTATCAATAAATTAATAAATTCACACAAAATGATGTGACTAGCTAGTGATGTGTAATATAATTAGTTGATTATTGACAATACATGTGTTGGCATGGACCTCCTTTTATAACAAATTATATTTTGTTACATAAGTAAGTTTGTGTAAATTTGTTAGTTTATGTTAATGAACTTAATATTATTGACTAATAAATACTAGTCATATTCATTCCAAAATTACAAATACATTAAAAAAAGACGTTTTAAAAATAGATGTTCCTTTACAACTTTTATATAAAAGGAAACTGTTTTTGAAACATTTTATTTTAAAAATCTTGTAAATTTTCATTCACATTTATGATGAAATGATAAATCAAGAATATTATAATATTTTATGGTACTAAAATAAATATTGAACCTATAAAAGATTTTGAAATGGAGGTTGGAATATACACAAATAAATTGCATGGGAAGAAATTGAAGCCATGCATCATGCAATATATACTTCTATGATGATTCTAGCCTTGTTCGAACATGTTTTGTTGTTTTTGTGTGTATGTGTCTGTTTTTTGGGTTGTTGGAGAGATGGGGTGTGTGTGTGTGTGTGTTGGGGGGGGGGGGGGGGTGTTGTGGGGGGTTGTTGGAGGGGTTGAAAGTGACTGTGGGACATAAACGTAAATTTTCATAGAGAATATAAGGGCACGGGTGCTAAAACGAAGAGGGTGGTTGTTGTTTTAGAATAAATCAAGGCTTTTCAATTTCCCCACTATCGTTTAAACGACCCACATGTATTCACCAAATAATGAGAAAACGACACAACGTTTCAACTCCTGAGTAGACTCTTCTATTTTGTATAGCGTCTATACATACGCACATATATTTAAACTTCATCACACACAGTCATACACAAACATTTAAGAAGTTCGGGTGCGGGAATATGGGTGCGCACAGTGGGGGAATGTTTGAGCTTGCAATATTTTAAAAAATAAAAATTTTCAGGGGCGATAGGTAGGATGTACAAGCCGAATTGAGTTGAATTTGAATTTAGTTCATTTTAAAAAATAATTTTTTTGTCGAGCTCGAGTTCGACTCGTTAAACCTAAATGAGTCTTCTATTGAGCTTTTAGCGAGCCGAGGTTAATCATTTTTCATAATAATCTGACAATAATTTATATTATCGAACTTTTATCGATCCAAACTTTGATCTCAAATTTGACTTGTTAAACTAAACGAACTTTTTTAACGAGCTCAAATTTAGTCTTAAATTATCCCAGTTCGAGCCTTAAATAAGCCATCGACTTTGATGCAAAGTGGGTAAAGTACTATTAGAAATCAAAAGTGTTGGACTTAGAACAAGCTCAAATTGGGTGGACAGTTTGGAAACGAACTTCTGAGCAAAGCTCAAGGCATTTAATGGGCACCTTCAATTTTCGGCGTTTTGGGTCGTTTAGATGGATTTTTTTTATTTATTATTTTACGGTGGCATTTTCATAATTTTATTTTTTTTATTTGCTAATTAGGATTAGCTATGTTCCTATATAAAGACTATGCATCTTGGAGGACAACGGGTTATGTATTAGATTAATTTGTTATAAAAAACAGAGAACTTCGAGTTTTTTTTAAATTTCTTAATTTTCTGTTTGACTTGATTTATGTGTTTTTGGCATCATGGTCTATTCAACATACTTCTTAATTCATTTTATTATTAAATTCATTAAGTTGTTAGATACATATATGAAAAACTTGAGAATTATATAATTCAAAAGGATTTTATTTAATGCCAAGATGGTTTGGCAAGTGTTTATTAATCCACAAGTTAAAATGCTAAAATAATATGGTCCCAAAATTAATTCTTTTTATCTTCCTCTATCTTAGTCTCCCATATACGAATCATTTTTTCATATGTGTTTTTATCTAGAATTTGTATTTGAGTAATTTGATGAATGAATTTGTCGAGAGTATGCACCTCCAAAATGATCCAAATATTCCAACATCTCCCAAAATATCTGGTGCACAGTGCAATACTAGAGTGAATCTCCGTGCTTCCTTGACTCACACACATATAAATACACCACAACCAACTAGCCTACCTCCATCTCTCACTTTCAAAGAAAGAACTTTGATATTCTTCCTTATACCCTCCGGCTTAAACCATTTTGTTATTCTTAACCATCATGTCATCTTTTGAGACTAACGGCGCTACAGAGAATTTTAGTCCCAATAAGCAACAAGAAACGACAACAGAAGTAAGGTTTCTAGGAGTTAGAAGGCGGCCATGGGGGAGATATGCTGCCGAAATAAGAGACCCTTCCACCAAAGAAAGGCATTGGCTTGGAACTTTTGACACAGCAGAGGAGGCCGCACTCGCTTACGACCGCTCCGCCCGCTCCATGCGCGGGTCTCGTGCCCGCACCAACTTCGTCTACTCCGACATGCCACCTGGTTCCTCCGTCACCTCCATCCTCTCCCCAGACGACCATCATAATAATAACATCCTCCTTCACCACGGCTTCTCATCTTCCCAGTTAATTCCCACACAAGCAACTCCAAACCGGCCCGACCCGGAAGCTTCCCGTTTTCTAACTGGTCAAGATTTTGCCACCTTCGAGTCCAACAATTTCTATCGGTGTAACCAGCAAATGCCAGGAGTTCAGAATGATTTCGGTGGGATGTCTGTAACCCATCAGTCATACAATGGTGGGACCGAGCTACCGCCTCTACCTTCTAACGACTTCTTGGATTCAAACTCAAACATGAATCAAACTTATGATGAGTTCGGTAATAATTGTCGGAATAATTCGACAAATTATATAGGGTTTTCAGACTATACTATTACAACAACAGAAGCAACATCATCTGGGTACGACCCGACAGGAAACGGGCCGTACCTTGGATTTGACTGCAGAAATTACGTGTACAGCCCACTATTTGGCCAAATGCCGCCGGTTTCTAATGAGGATTCGTTTGAAGCTTTTGACTTGGGATAATCCGCGTTTTTCTATTGACTCGTGTGAATATGCGTGTGTGCATTTTCAGGTGTCTAGTGAAACAATGTAACGTTGCCCTAAGAACAGCAATCCTCGATACACTCAGAACATACCTCAACATGTTGTACGGAAGTCGTATAGTTCCCCTATATATGATAAAGGACTGGTGAGAGACTAGTAGATTCTTTTAATAGCTAAAGTGTAATGTAATGCAATTGTATTTTTGGTTTCCTATTATGGGCAACATTTTCTTCTTCTGTGTCTTTTTTACAATTTTTTATCTTCAAAATCCCTGCTTATCTCGTAGTTTAACAATTACAATCTTAGCATTTATTCTGTACCAACTTATATAATTTTCAAAAATTATAAAATTCAAATGCAATAAAAATACATATTTTATTTAATATGCTAGATATATTTTCAAAAACTGAATTCACATATTAATTTAACTTTAAAATTTTAATATGATAATTTTAAATTATAAATTTAACTTTTATAACAACTACCCAAACAAGCCCCTAATAGAACTTAGAAAACCCAAACATGTTGTCAACTCAAAATCCGAATTGGAAATTGGACTAGGAATATATGAAATGTTCCAACTCCCAAATGTAAAGATGCACAAAAAACCAGAGAAGCGATGCTTGGATTGGGATTGGCTTGGTTAAACTCTGGCCAAAACCCAAAGCCCCGAACGGATTAGGACTTCGCGGGCTTTCAAAAAATAAAAAATGCTCAATAGTCCACCATATTAGGAGAAATACTGGCCTGAAGATCGGTCTGGTCCGGGTTAGTCTTTGGACCGGTCCTGGTTAAAGACCAGCTTGGGCCTAGGTCTGGTCTGAGCTCAGGCCGGTCCTAAAAATCTTATGAAAAGCCTACATAAATTACCAAATATTATAAAAAATTATTTTCTTTGTTTTCAATACTCTTTTTTAAAATTACTAAGTTTTATAAAATAAAAAAAAAAAAGTTTATAACCATATAAATTACTAACTACCTAAAGTAAATAACTATGTAAAATAGTTAACTATATAAAATAACTATATAACTACATATATAACATAACTATATAATTAATTATATAAAATAATTAATAACTTAATAAAAGTATTCTGAAAATTATATATAGAAAAATAAATTTTATTAATTTAATAAATTAAAAAAGTCCTGTTGATAACCGATTCAAGACCAGTCCGGACCGATAGTCCTCAACGGGCCTCACTTTTTGGTACATAATTTGACCCGGTTCGGCCTGGTCAACTAAAAAAGCCGACATAATTTTTTTCAAATAAAGAACAATTCTAATAACCCTAAATTAAAGTCCGACAAATGAATTTTTTTGTACATCTCTATCCAAACGTACGTATATTGGGCTGAGAGACATTAATTTGGAGTCGGCCCATTTCAGTTCCATGATTTTATCTCCAACTGTCCAACTCATTGTAGGTCCATTCTATGACAGTAACATGTAAAAAAAAAAGAAAATACTTGAATATTGCGGTAACAAATGTCAACTCTGCTAGAATCAGTCGATTAATCATACAGTGTATCAAGATTTTTTAACTTAATAATACATCCAGTCCAATTAATTAAACACGTAAACCGACCATGACTCATGACCCAATTAGAAGCATTTTTCTAAGAGTTTTCGCTTTTTTTATTATTAAATTTAAATTAAATTTTAAACAATTATCTAACATTTAAATTAATTAAAAATTTAAAAACAAATTCTTAATTTATGTTTAATTAATATTCAATTAAAAATATCTAAATATTTAATCTTCTATCTACCATTTAAATTCACTTATTCAAAATACTAATTAAAAATAACGAAAATTACTAGAGATTAGTTCAAATCACGCTTTCAACAGGGGCATACAGTGGTAAGAGTAATGTATAATTATTATTCAGTGGTACTAGTAGGTCTGTAGCAGTATTTTATTATTCAGGAACTCTATCCATTTTAATAAGACGTTTTAAAAATTAAAATTAGACTTTTTTAGAAGATATTGCATCAAAAGGAGCTAATATAATTACATAAGTCCATTTTATAAAATGTATTGTATTTACTAAAAATTTAACACTTACATTAAATGAGTATTTAATTTGGGTTAATATAATTATAAGACTTACAAATTATTTAAAATTATTACTAGCAATAAAATTCTATTATTTTAAAACTTAAAATGAATTACATTGATTAAGTTAAAAGTTGGCGAATTGTTTTCAGAAAATCAAATTATGGTAATTTCTTGAAATAAAAGTATCGTTAATATTAAAATTATTAGAGGTTGGTACTTATATCTTAAATTTCTTTCAAGTTACTACATTATATCATATGTATTTTATTGTATATAAAATAACATATACTAATAAAGTATAACAGTATAATTTATTATTTTATTTTTGTTGTTATTATTTAGAAATTAAAATAAATTAAATATAATTGAGTATGACTTGTTCAATAATTTATTAAATTTAAAATAAAATTCGTGTATGATTCGTTTAATTATTGAACCGAATATAAATATAAATCGAACTTGAATAATTTAAAATTTTTAAGTAATTTTTATCGAATATCAATAAAAAAATAATTTAATAAATTACGAATAATTAATTAAATTATTTTTATATTATACTCGTTAATATTTCAAAAATCAAATTTCAAATTTCTAAGTCAAGTTATCCTAATCGAGCTCAAATCGTTTATTATCAGGAGTTATCTAGCTATTTTATCTCTCTTTTTTTTTTTTTTTCTCTTTCTTTTGATAATCTATTATCTAGTCTAGTTGCTAAAGATAAATGGTAATTTAGAAGTGGTATTGGTTGTTGGAACCGTCAGTCCGGGTGGTTGTTGCTGCTGATTGCTGAAGATGCCCATGGAGCCGGAATCTGGTGTTCCAACTCCTTCTCCTCCCCGTAACCCTTCTCAGGTAATTAGGTTAAACTGGTATCATTATCTGGTTCTCGTGATTACAGTTTGTGCAATTACTTCATCTCCAACCATTCGATTTGTCAATTTTCAAACCGATTGATTGGCTGATTTCTTACTGTGCTTTGATTTGTTTTCCATTTCCCCCAAATCGTTTATTTGATTTTTAGTTTTCAACTTGAGTACTTCACAGTGTGTTGATCTTGTGTTCTCATTGAGCATCTGTATAGCATGCTTGACTTTTGAAAGTCAATATGTAATGTTTCCAAATTTTTCAAATTCGAGCTTTGATATGAGTTCATTGAGTTTTGCAATAGTTGTTTTTTGTAATTGATGGTACCTTTCGAATAGGTTACAACCTTCACAAACTGAACTAATTATGGTCAAGTGAATCGTATTAATTTTCTTTTGAAGTTGTTTCAAATTGACTTTCAAAAGTCAAATATGCCCTTATATTTCAGAGGGAGCATGTAATTAATACTCTCCAAAACAATAGTTTTTTAGATGATAGAAATTTGTTTTAAAATAATTATCATTTGTAGTTTTTTAGGATAATATAATAGATATTTTTTTATATTACCCCTAATCTCTCTCATATTTTCAAGGAGTTTTAATTCCCTAATTTCTTTTTTTCTCTTGCTCACAATTTTCAATAAGGGATAAAATTATAATTGAACACTAATATTTATTGTTGATCTTAATTCGAGTGCATCAAGCTAAAATGACTATTAATATGGAATGGAGGGAATATTTATTATTGAAATTATACTTGTGATGTAGAAACAATAGTGCTTAAGTAGATACCATTTGAGGTTTTCATTTGTTGGTGCCTTTGACCTTCTGCATGTATGGATCTTCATTTTCTGTTTTACATGGATTCATCTCAATTGCAGCTTCTTGGCATCATATTCTCAAAGAAATGTTATCCTGATGGGTGATTGTATATAAAATTGATATTTCCACCAGTAGGACCTACTTTTTGAGCAACACAAGTTTGTCACTTGAGCTTCAAATGTGGTACCTGTTGGAGGAAATATCAATTTCCTTAGTGAAAATAGCAATTTCCTATGCATATTTGTTAGTGTTGAATCTCTTGAGAGAGAAACACAAATAATCTTTATATACTCTCCGCTTCTTTTCTAGTATGCACACTCATGCTCCTACATCAATCTGTCAGGCTGAGGGTTTTCTATTTCTGAAAGCCTATTCTTTCAGTAATGAAAAAGTAGTTAGATTAATGAACTTCTGTCATGATTTGTACAAGCTGCCTTGATTTAGAAGGTGCTTTTTGCTTCTTCTTCATTAGCAATTCGAGGCAACAAGCTGAGTTTTAATGACAATCTCAAGCAGTTAAATATTTACCTTGATTCAGTTTCTTTGTTGCCGATACTAGGACAACTAGGTGGCCTTCTTATTATGTGCATACATACGTAGTTGGGCCCTCTCTCTATTAGCTTAAGCTATTGGAGTAGTTGGTGACTTAACATGGTATCGGAGTTCTGGGTTTGCAAGGTCTTTAGTTTGAATCCTGGCCAAGCACGTTGCCCTTTATTATATTGTGCATGTGCACTCTGATTTGATCCCCTTTAATTGGGGGAGTTTGACCCCCTTTGATTTGAATCCACTTGTGAGTTGCAAGTGAGGGGGATGAGCATAAATACGTAGTTGGCCCTCTCTCTATCAGCTTAAGCTATGGGAGTAGTTGGTGACTTAACTTTTTACATAATGGTATCTCTTTCGCTTGATTGTTATATTATATTATCTCTTCACTAAACTATATATGTAGTTTGGTACGACATATGTCAACTAGCAGTAAACTTGATATAATACTCTATGTGTGCTTGCAGTTTTCTTGGGTGAGTTTCTCCAGAAATCTAATATTGGCATACCAAAGCTTTGGTGTGGTGTACGGGGACTTGAGCACTTCACCTCTTTATGTTTATAAAAGTATATTCATCGGGAAGCTGCAAAAGCATCAAAATCCAGATGCAATATTTGGTGCATTTTCATTGATCTTTTGGACCCTCACATTAATTCCTTTGCTCAAGTATGTCCTCATTGTGTTGAGTGCTGATGATAATGGTGAAGGTGCGCTGACCGAGACCCTTATAAACTACTTACCGACTAATCTGGAATTTAAAAATAATGTACCAACACCATTTCAACTCTTGTCAGGTGGGACATTTGCTCTTTATTCACTGCTTTGCAGACATGCCAAGCTCAGCTTACTTCCCAATCAACAAGCAGCCGATGAGGAGTTGTCTGCTTACAAATATGGCCCTTCAGGCCAGTCTCCATCCTCGTCACCACTTAAGAGGTTTCTTGAGAAGCATCGAAAGTTGCGCACAGCGCTGCTTATAGTGGTATTATTGGGGGCTGGCATGGTCGTTGGTGACGGTGTACTCACCCCTGCAATGTCTGGTACGTGGACTAAAATGAAACTAAACCAAGAGTACTAAGACCATAGTAGTATTTTTGCCTTATATGTATAGAGAAATTGTTGAAGTGTCAATCTCACGGCGTCTTAGTGTGGCTCAACAGGGTTCAATATTGATCATTTTTAATTCTTTATTGCAGTTTTATCATCGGTATCAGGGCTTCAAGTTGCCGAAAAAAATTTGACTCAAGGTATCTAATTGCATCAGCAATGTTACGTTGCTTTTGCTTTTAACTATTTAACTTTGGTTAACAGTGTTTTAAGCTTGGTACTGAATTATGGGCCCCATGCACTATATTTTCTTTTGTTTTGAAGTCTAGTTTAATTGACAGGTGAAGTTCTTCTTTTTTCCTGTGTCATACTGGTTGGCCTGTTTGCCCTGCAGCACTCTGGTACCCATAGGGTAGCTTTTCTGTTTGCGCCTATTGTTCTCATCTGGTTAGTATCAATATTTTCCATTGGATTATACAACATCATACATTGGAATCCGAAGATTGTTTTTGCACTTTCTCCACATTATATCATCACGTTTTTCAAAGAGACTGGTACCGATGGTTGGATATCACTTGGAGGGATCCTTCTCTCCATAACAGGTAGGCCCTGAGAACAACACCTTCACCCCCCT
>JAUMHB010056104.1:0-15496 GCA_032359685.1 Pittosporum tobira
TGTCAATCGCCACGCCTCTACTGGTATCCACACACACGAACTGAGCCCGAGCCTTGTGCGTGCTAGGGCAGTTCTCCAGTTTTCTTTTCTCTAAATCTCTCAACCTCGCGGTAAAAATAAGGTTAGACAAAAAGGCGTATGTACCTCTTTTTATAATCCGCCCCTTTTAATCAGAGATACAAGATAACAAGGAAACCCTAGATGTCCAGCCCAATACATTATAAGCCCAGTTCTCTTAGTGTGCGACCCTATAGGTTCACCTAACATTAGCAGTAAATCCAAAACTCATTTTCGGCCCACAAGTTATAAGCGGCCGCTAGCAAGACATTATAATTACCTAAGTTTGGTGAATGTCGGTTTTTCCGACACAACCTTATCCACAACTAATAATAGAGTACGGTTTATGATTGGATCCTTTGGCATATCACTAACACTGTTTAGGATAGCTTATAGTTTATTTTCCACAATAAATTATCTTAAAAGTGTTTGTTTAACTAATTTTAAAAAAATTATAAGTTGAGTATAATAGAATTTTCAGATTTTATTTGAGAAAATTGGTCAATATGTGTTTTTTTTTTCAATTTATAACTTTTTTTATTTAATAAATAAATTTGAAGATGATGCAAAATAAGTTGTGCCAAATAGGGCCATAGTAAGTTTCTTGGCCTAATATCTAATAAAGTATATGTCAATTCCCTTATCGCTCAACTAATATAATTTTAACCAAACAAGCCTAAACGTCTGGTGTTGTCCGATTAGATGTAAATATTTATTTGTTAAAAAATATTAAGATTTATGTTTTTATTTATATGTTTATATAAGTTGTTAATATAATTGATTAGATTTTAAAATATGTCATACCACATTAATAGGATTTTCATATAGTTCAATTTACTTTAAAAATAAAATTATTTGATGTTAGCCTTAAAATATACTTGTAAGTTTTTGGAATAGTTTTTTCAATCTCTAAAATACTATTTTTTTTCTTAAACATCAATACAATTTTTTGTGTGCGAATTAACTAATATTTTTTATGTAATACAACAGGAGATTATTAGAAAACTTATAAATACTAAATGATTCAAAATATATTAGCCAATTCAGTTAGCATAATTCTTTCTTTCCTTATGTGAAACAAATGAGGATACTTTTTTTTTTTGGGAAATGAAGTCCTGTAAAATATCATCTAGATTCATGCACAAATCTATAACATTGTATTTAGCTCCTGAGTTATTTTATATATATATAACTTTGAGTTAGTTGTAAATTTTTTTCAAAATACGATATAATGATTTCAAAAGTCATCAACTATATGCCTATACTTTGAATTTTCCTCTACTTTTTAATTACTAGGCTTGTTTGGAACCACTTATTGGAATAGCTTATTATTTATTGAGTTAATTAAAAATTCTTCGGAACTGTTTGAAACAACTTTTTAACAAAAAAATTATAATCCCACTCATTATGTATGTTTTATTAAATTCTTAATAATTTTACTTAATTATAATTTACAATTTACAATTTTTTTATGCACACACAAAAAAACTAAGTGAAACTTTTTGGAATCACTTTTTCTTTGTTTAAACTTTTTATACAAGAGCAGAAAAAAATAATTTCTATTACTGAGCTGAGCAAGCCCAATGGCATAGTTTCAGACCTCAATTGGGTATTACGTCACACAGGCTGGACAAGCTTGCGCCCATTAACTCCATCAGCCCACAGTTTAATTTAGTATTTGATGATTAAACTTTAACCACGAAAGGGGGATTTTTCAAAAGGTTATGCAATCTAAGCACTAACCTAATGCAATATTATATGCCATGAAATATGTTTTACCTATAAATTTGACTTCATATAATTTATATGAGATCGAGTCAAATAGGATGTGTTTTAATCATTTAATAAATAATTCGACCATATAGATGTTAAAAGCATTCAAAAGTATTAGAGTACATAAATTTTTATTCTATTTGAATTTGAGAAGCACTATTATCCTAATAATTTAAAGTAGGTTAAAATGATCAAATAAAAACCTTTAAAATATACTTATTTTATACCATTATAATAATAATATTTCATATTTTCAAATGGAATGAAAATTTATGTACTCTAATCTTTTGCATGCTATTAAAATTCGTACGGTTAGATTATACAAAAAATTATCAAAGCACGTCGTATATAAAGTGACCTTTTATAAATTATAGGAGGTCTAGTTTATATGTCTTTTACTCATATATTTTTCTATTCCATATTACTATATTAAAAATAACACAATATTTATTAAAATCGGCTTAGATGGATTATGATTTTTCTTATATACCTTAAATTGTATATTATTTTTTGTATCATTTTCAAAAATGACATACTTTTTAACCATAGGAGGACAAATTCCACCTACTGCGCCACAAATTTAGCAACGCTAAACGTCAACTAACTCATTCTTTTTTTTTGGTTTCTCTCTTGGTATTCGGTAGTCATTTTAGATCCCGACTAATTCAGAATCGAGTAAGTTGTCAGATACCAAATTAGAGGGTTCTACTCTCTCAGGACCTTTCTTTCCATCCAGACTCGAACTTGAGACTTTAAGTCATTTTAGATCCCGACTAATCCAGAATCGAATAAGCTGTCGGATACCAAATTTGAGAGTTCTACTCTCCCAAGGCCTTAAGTCATTTTAGACCCCGACTAATCCAGAATTGAGTAAGCTATCGGATACCAAATTGAAGGGTTCTACTCTCCCAAGACCTTTCTTTCCATCTAAGCTCAAACTTGAGACTTTACTTAAAGGACATTAAGTTTCTTACCACTTAATCCAAAAGTGTTTGGTGTCAACTAATTCATTCATGATTACAACTTTCACCCAAATTTCCTCTGACAGAAATAAAAGAAATCTACGTGTAAGGGGTTTTTATTTCTTTAATATCAGAACTATATATATATATAGTCTTGATATTAAAAATCTGACACGTATTAGATCAAAAGTGACATCTCAGCCTAATGATAAGGTTTAATATATATTTTTTTCATTTTTCTAAAATTCATTTCACTTGTCTAAGTATTTAGACGCCACTTACTCTTAAACATTATTTTAACAAATTAATTATTTTTTAAATAATTATCGCAGAAGTCAAGTATGACCCATAATCATGTTGGATGTTTTGGCGTACGGGGGAAATTATGAAAGATGAGTGCACGTTACAATTGAGAGAGGATGTTCTTATATATTAGATTCCCCTTCCAAATAAAGAAAAACCTAATTTGCAGAAAAAGTATTTTAAAAAAAATAAAAAAGATTATTCTGAAAATGAATCTCATATTTAGTGATGAGGGACGGTGCGGACCACCCGGCCGTCCAACAAACTGGAGTATTTCGATTTTAGGTGTGCTAATATATATATATATATATCATACAAGTCCGTATTTATTTCCATTGGATGTGCACTCATCTTTAGGAAGTTGGTTGTTCTGAGATGATCAGATTTTAGAGATCCATTGGATGTTATTATACTACGGAGTATTAGATTTATAGACAGCAAGTGTAAAATATATCTGTATTTATTTCCACTTTGGATTCTTTTATGTTTCAAAATAAACAAATTTATTTGTGCGTAAAAAATATAATCTTTTAAAGTTCTAATGTTTGATTTATCTATTTTTTCACATTTTAATGACAACATCATTACATGAAGTGGTGCATGGGGGAAATTGGGAGAGTATTATGGTACGGTCGGGTTGTGCTGGGCTGGGTAGAGGTAGGGTTTGTTACCTAGTAGTATATAGTAAGTTTCATGTCCTAATATCTAACACAGTACGTATATGATCAATTTGTTTATTGCTCGACTAGTACTAATTTTAATTAAATTGTAGTTATAAAATATGATCAATTCGTTTACTGCTCCACTATTAATAATTTTAACTAAATTGTAGTAGTAAAATATATAGAGACACAACTATAATTGTAGTGAATTCGACATTTAATTTGATTTTTATGATTAAATTAACTGTTTTTGTAATTAGAAACTAATCATACTATTTAAATTCTCACATTTAAAACTTTGAGTTAGTAATGATTTTAAGATTTTAAAAGTGGTCAACTATATGCCTATACTTTGAATTTTCCTCTCCTTTTATGTATGTTAGTCTATACAACCACACACAAGAGTGTGCAACTTTCTTAAAAGATTTTATTTTAATTAACTATCAAAAAGATAATTAGAGAAGAAAAACATAAAGTAAGTTAATAAAAAAAAAAATGTCATATCATATGAGAAAAAATATGGAATATGGACTTCAATATTTTATTTTATTTTATTTTTAGTAAATCAAACACACCCTTTGCCCTTGGGCTTCACCAAATGGTGGTTTTGTTAAGGGTGCTCCCCCTTTATTATGTAGCTTTTACATTACAAATATAAACATCAATATAATGTTTTAGATTACATTTATTATTATTATTATTATTATTATTTATTTGATTTAGTTAGTTTTACGATTTAAGGTACTTTCTGATGTCTAAAGTTGTACAGCGTACAAATTGTCAAGTTTGCGTTTTTCTCAGCTCAAATAGCGTTTCTGTGTTGTTTTTATATAAGATGATAAACAGGAGTCACGGTAATTAAATTTTATGTAAGTTATTTTTTCCAATATCCATCTTTGTGGTACAAGGATGACAAAAGAATAAATAATTAGAGGATAAATCATTACTGTTCTATATACATACCTAATGCTTGAATCAATTCATTGAAATTGTAACATTCGAATTAAGGTTGCAAGATTGCCAAATTTGAATCTATAGTACCTTTCACCTTGACAGTCCTCAAAGAGAACAACTACAATAAATGACCTACTCTAACACAAATCCACGAAAGACTACTATAACTTTAAATTCCATGACAGTAAATGGAATTCCATTTACCAATTCCCCACTATATAAGTAATTTAAAAGAATGATGTACCTTTATCTTCTAGCACCCATATTTTTTTCCTCAAGAATTATTGTTAATGTAAACCTTTCTAGGAAATAATGTACTTCAGCTAAGTCATTTGTCAACCACATTATGAGTCAGATACAACGGATGGCTCGTCGGTGCTCGGTTTACCGTTTTCACTGATGACGCTGCTCAGACTGCCATCGAATCCTAGGCCGTAAACGTGACCCATTTTCGCACGTTTAGTTTCAAGATATCTCTTGTTCTCCTTCGTAATAAGGGTAACAAGGGGGACTCGTCCTGCAACGGCCAAACCGTAACCCTTCAGCCCAACATATTTTGCAGGATTATTTGTCATCAGCTTCATTGTTCGAACCCCTAGGTCTCTTAGCATCTGCAATGACCACGCAAGTAGATTAGATTAAACAGTGCACACTTATTAGAAGGGAAGTTATTAAGGATATATATTTTTTTTACTTCATTTCTCAAAAAGGAAGTTTGAAATTTTCTCTACAAGACACTTCACAGACTCCGAGAATAAAGATAAAAAAAAATCCCATTTAAAGAAGTACTCCATCCGTTCTACAGAAATAGTCAAATTTGAATTTATTGCAAATATTAAGGACAAATTTTCCTTCCACGTTTATCCTTAAATATAATGATATATTTTCCTTCCACATTTATCCTTAAACATAACGAGTAATTAGTTAAGTTCTGGTCAGCCTAGTGGCATACTAGCATAACATTGTGTTACTTTATAATACCATCAATAAGAATGGAATTCATTCTGTGGAACAAATGTTTTTGATAAATGTGACTCTTTTTTGTGGAACGGAATAAGCATGTGTAAATGTGTTATGATAGTATAAGATAGCGGGCAGTACCTGTGCACCAATACCATATTCTCTTGAATCAACAGGCAAGCCCAGCTCCTCGTTGGCTTCGACTGTATCACGCCCATCGTCTTGGAGGTTATAAGCACGAAGCTTGTGGCCCAACCCAATGCCCCTTCCTTCATGACCACGTAGGTATATCAAAACACCCCGGCCCGCAGCCTCAATCTGCTGCATTGCCAAGCCCAACTGGTTCCCACAATCACATCTTGCCGACCCAAATATATCTCCAGTTAGGCATTCTGAGTGTACCCTCACAAGAATATCTTGACCATCTCCTATTTCACCCTGTTTACAGCACAAACATTGTTAAAGTCTCTGCTAAGTAGCACCTAGGACCAACATTTGAAAACTCTCCAAATCAAGACAAAAGTAAAATGTGGATAAATTTTACGACCAGATAAAAAAATGAAAATTGCGTTGTAGTTGAACAGAAATTGCTCACCTTGACCATTGCAATATGCTCTATCCCATCTATGATAGACCGATAACAGTAGGCAGTAAATGGTCCCCACATGGTAGGTATCCTTGCAGCTGAAGAACGTTCCACCAATTGGTCCCTCTTCCTCCTATATCTGCAATTTGGTACCCATGTTAGAAGTTTAAACTTTTTCTTGTTGATATGTTTTCACCCAACTTGGAATTAGAGCTGACCAAATTCATAATTAAGAAAGAAATAAACCGTGTTCTAAGAGAACACCTGATTAAATCAGCAATAGATACAATCTTCAGGTTCTCCTTTTTAGCAAATTCCTGAAGCTTCGGTAATCTAGCCATGGAACCATCATCATCCACAATTTCACATAAAACTGAAACAGGGTCAAACCCAGCTAACATAGTCAAGTCAACAGAAGCTTCTGTATGACCCGCTCTTTTTAGAACACCACCCTCCCTGTATTTAAGTGGAAATATATGGCCCGGGCGATTGAAATCCTCCGGTTTTGAATCTTTTGATGCAAGAGTCAATATCGTTGTCGCTCTATCACGAGCTGACACACCTGTAGTCGTACCCTCTTTCGCATCCTACAAAATCACATCAAAAATCAACTAATTGTTTATTATTATCAGCATAGAAAAATGAAATGATCTTAAGCAGGACTACAGTAAAAATAAAATGTAGGTCTTTTTTGATTTTCGTACAATACATAAGAAATATTACATACCACTGACACAGTGAATGCAGTAGAAAGTTTCTCCTCATTATCTTTATGGGTTACCATAAGAGGAAGTTGCAATCTCTCCAAGTCCTCGTCTTTCATGCTCACACAAACAATTCCAGTTCCATGCTTCACAATAAAAGCCATAGCCTCTGGCGTAACCTTTGATGCCGCCATTATTAAATCTCCTTCATTTTCTCGGTCTTCATCATCCACAACTACCACCATCTGCAATATCAATAAATTCAAGATAAATATATTCAAAATAGTAAAAATTTATAGCTTTTTTGATTTTTTCAAGTTTTCACATGTCAACAAAATAAGAGACACAACTAACCTTTCCTTGACGAATATCTTCAACTGCTTCTAGAATGGACGAGAATCCAACTGTTGGATTGTCCAGATCAAATTCATCACTGTCAATAGGGAAACCACTGGGTATGGGAGAAGTTTCTGCCGATAGTGTTCCCAGAGAAACCAAGTCAGGCTGTATTTCAAGCCCAGCTGTGAGGGAACTGGGAAATTGTCCAGATAATAGAGCAGATCTGACTTTGCCATTACCCTTAACCCTGAGGCCCAATCTGCAGCCCATCCTGATAAATGCCTCTGATGTGTATCCATTTGCAGAAAACAGATTTACAGAGTGCAGTCCATTAAACAAAGTGAAGCCTTTCAGAGTCCTGTATAAAGAGAAGGTCATAAAATTATGGGATAAGGTGAGGATCTAACAATTTCTATTATATCAATCTAGTTCAAAATATAAGAGCATTGTTGACTAAGGGAAGTCAGCTTAGAACATTTTCAAACTCAAATTTATATGAATTCCATTTGAATATTAAAAATAAATTGTCTTTTATAAGTAATAGTATTACTTTTTAAATATTGTATTGACTATAATCAAATAAATTCATGCCGATTAGTACTTTTCAAATACTGTATTGACTATAACCACAAAAATTCATGCCAATTTGGATTGAAAATGTTTTAAATTGATTTCTTAAAGTGAATAGTACTGTTATACTTTAGAACGGAGGGAGTATGTCCTAAACTCTAGGTGATAATGGAAGAGTTCCACAAGGTTAAAACACAGATTGTCACGGATGTAGACATCAAAAGGCTTCAACAATTTGTGAGGTCAGATTGAAAAGAAGCAACAGCAACTCATATATATCACCAAAGGGGACGTATTCTCTATAGTTTGAGAACCCCCATCACGCACAAAAAATAAAATCAAAAAAATAAATAACCCGCCTACTCTTGCCACAATGCCATTAACTTCTCTTTCGCTAAGATAGAGTAGAGTGGACACACATAATTGGCACAACATAGATGAATCATATATATGTAGATTTCTCTTTTTCATAAGTATCTATAAAGTTTCTCTTTCAAAATACCTACGTTTTTAGGTATGTAAAGTCTCTCCTTTTCAAGTTCTTTTAATTAATGAGCAGCAATTTTAACAAAAAAAAGGAAAATTTTGAAAAAATCTCGGCAACGGCATGGAAATCCACAAAATTAAGATATATGTCTACGAGACCCAAACATAATACCCCCCCTCTCATTCTCGGCCCTTTCTTCACGCTCCCTGCTCTTAACCCTAAAAATTATTTTCAACCTTCTTTGGTCCGCAAAAAGGGTTTAATTTGATTAGTTAGAGTACAAAATGACACAACGCCCTCAAGTTTATGAAGATCAATTATATTTTTATGATACCACCACTCAACTAAACATTCATAATTTTAGATTTTAGGGATAAAGATGGAATGAAAATATATCCGTAAACTTTGAGCTTGTAAAAGTTTGCTTCTACAAATCAGAGATAAAGCTCAATCCAATTGACATTCACATTAAGCCATAGTATATAAATCAATGAATTTTGATAAATCCAAATTGCAGCCATCAGAAGTTACAAATAAAAAGAACACAAATTAAGTTTTTAAGCCAAAAAAACAAGAAAAAGAAAAACGAAACTCCACATCAACATACACACATTTGCTAAGAATCAATGGAACTTACTGTGATTGGGGCAAAGCTGCAGGTGGGCAAAACATGTTGATAGAAGAAGCCATTTGTCTGGAATCTCTTGGCAATTAGATTGTTCAAAAGATTTTCGAATTCTTGGGAAATGAGGTTTTGGGCCTTGCCTTTTATACAGAAAAATGGAAAGAATGAAGAACCAACTGGGAAACGGCCAGGCAGTCGCGGGTCAAATACCCGGTGTCGCCAACCAATCAGTTGACAATCGAAATAGAAAAACAATTTTATTACTACACTCTATATTTATGATAGAGTATTATCCGCTTTACGACACTCATCTTAGAATTTTTATAACATATCTTGAATATTGTGTGTGAGACAAAATTTAAGATACATAAAATATATTTTTTAATATATTATTATTATTTAATTTAAAAAAAATATTTATTTATATATTATATATTTTATGTAATTGTTATAAATATTTTTGACAACAGTAATTAAATGTGAAATTTATATAATTGGCCTCTTTGATTCATAGAATTAGGGTGCAAATGAATCAGATTCTAACAACTAGTATTAAATTTATTTTAAGTTTTAATCAAAATGATTTTAAGTTAAATTATTTGAATAAAATATTCTGTATATTAATTAAAAATTTATTTATTTATTTACTAAATATATTCATTAATATTTTAAGACGAGATATACAACGAAGATAAAATTGTAGAAAAATCATATATTTTCTCTTTATAGACATGTTTATCCAAAAACTAGAACCGACCAAAATGTTTAACACCCAAAAGGAGGGAAACTCGCATAAAAGGTGATGACGGTGACATTACACCATTTAACAGCTAGTAGCCATGCAAATCAAGAAGTAGATAAAGGTCGACCTTAAGTTGTCTTTTAGACATTAAAATATTAATAAAAAAAATTTCATTCATTAAAAATTTTGAATTTTTAAATTAAAAAAATAATAATTATTATTATTATTATTATTATATAAAATTTATAAGGTAGTCGTGAATATATTTATGATAAAATATTATTTTATAATAAGTACATATACCGTTATTGTATAAATTTTATATAATTGTCATAAATTCTTATTATAATCACTTATACAAATTTGGTATCATAATTATTATTGATCATTCAATTTATGCATGCGTTGAAAGACTGAAATTTATTCCCTCTACAAATCTATCAATCAATTTTAATAATAGACTGATATGTAAATAATTAAATACTTAAATATTTATTGAGGCTTCGTCCCTCTAATTCAATAATAATTACTTTCCTATATGGGCCCCATACCATTTTTCCACTCGGTTTCGATCCGCACCATTATATAACAGTATTAGACTTGGCCTTCTCCTTACATTTCAACCTTTATTTTATTCTATATAATTAGTTGTATACCACGACTTTTTTTTTTTTTTTTTAATTTGACCAGACTTTTTTATATGCATTTTGAAATTTGGGAAAGAAAGTTATTGCATATATTAAATTGCATTATAATTTTTGAAGTTATTTTCAGTGATTGATTTCTGGCTTGGATCAAGTAATTTACTTTAGATAATTCGATTGAAAATTGAAGTATCAAAACAATTCATTTTTTTATAGAATAAAAAAGAAGTCGAGGGACCCTTTGAAATTATAAATTAATATTAATAATAAATGATAGTAATTTATATAAGTATGGGTTCCATGTGGATGGTTGGATCTAGCTTTAATAATTAAATCATTTAGGTAAAGATAAAATCTTTCGGGGATTGCAACCCCATTATTTATTGAGAGATATTATTTTATCTTCTGAGCTCCAACTCAGAATTATTGTTCTAAAATTTTTCGTATAATTTTTGATTCAATTTTATCTATGTGTATTAGTATTCGATTAAGATCATTTAAACGATTGATCTAATCTTTTTTGTCTAAATTGGTTTATTGATTTTTAAAATATTAATCAGGATCTCCGACTATTTTACAATATCACATCATAAACTATTATAAAATTAAAAATATTTTATTATACTTGTCTTTTGAATCAATTGGAATATCAAAATATTTAACATTTTTATTTGTGATAATGCCAACTAGAAATTAATTAGTGGAAAAGAAAAATACACACCCTTTTGAAATTATAGAAAATTGAAATTGGTGAACTTGGTGAAGTACATATGGTTAAGTCGGATTTGGCTCTTATTCATTAAAACGTTACGCATATTTTTATTTTATATATTATAAATTTATATTTTATATAAATACAATTTTATTTTATATTTTACTATTCTTTCAAAAATAAAAAGAGATCCTGCGTGTTTTTACTATTTGATTAACATATATATTTTTTATTAAATTTTTAATAGTAAAAATTTCTATCAATCTTTAATAGTGAAACTACTTATACTCATTTTAACATTTTTATAGAGATGATTTCTATGTCATGGATTAACTATTAACATATTTGTCAATATAAACAAACATGTAAACATAAAAAATAAAATAAAAAATTGATGTATTCAATGAGATTGCATGAAATGTTTAATGGAGGAAATCAAATTCACTTAACTCACTTTAATTCGAAGTTTGATAGTTTCTTATTTGATTATTAAATTAAAGATATGTAAATAATATTTTAACTTAACGGTTAAGACTAATTTTATTGGTCCCGACATTTCACTCTAATTCAATTCAAATCATCAAATTTTGCAAATTGTAAAAGACAAATAATGTAAACAAATTGTCATTTGTGATATCCAAAAAAAACAAACTAAAAGTATTTTAAGCTTTTTCAAACGCCGCATTTTAGAGGAATAAAATTACAAATAAGTATCATAATCATGGATTGTTTTATTTTCTTGAAACAATAATCATGTATTTAACTCTACTATATATTCTGCGCAATTTTACTTAATGCATCGATTTTTATTTTAACTTTTTTTATTTATAATAATCCAAGTATCCATTTATATTATAAAGTGGGAAGAGGAATTCCTCCATTTTTTTATGTCATGTTCTCATAGTAAAAGTAAGTTGAAAAATGGTAAAAAAAAAATTATAAAAAAAGAAACCACACACGTAGCTTTTCCATATTAAAATTGTTCTCCTTTTTCTCATATTTAATTTTCCACTTAAGAAAATAACTAATTAAATCCTAATCTTTTTTTACATTTAAAATTTATTTACAATTTAATTTATTTACTCCGCACACGTAGTTTGCACATGGATTACTAGTGCTAATAAAAATCTTTCATATAGAGATTAATTCCACTAAAGATTAACTTGTTAAAAGTATTTTTAAATATTGATATAAATTTTGAATTATTTATACTTTAATAAAAAAAAAATATACTGCCTCTGTCCTTAAAATAATTTTTACAACGGTAATAAGAGCTTTAAACAATCATAAATTAAGTTAAATAATTAAAAAATATCGGAGTATTTTTATTTTTTTAAAATAATATAATATAATATCATAAGTTAAATAATAAATTTTATATTGAATTATACTTCCAATAAATGCATATATTTAGACATATTAGATGAAATTGTGTCAATATATAATAGAGGAGGACCAAATTGGGTAACCAGTTTTGATGGTTTGGTGGTTAGTGTTTCAATTTTGGGTCAATTCAAATTTAGCAACTATGTCAAATATGGATGATGAGGACTTTCCAAAATTCAAAGCCCAAAGGAAAACCACACGCTACAAATTGAAGAGGTCTGTTTCCGGAGAGAGTTGAGGTGGTCTTAAACTTTAAATTATATATTCCCTCTTTCTCAATATATTAAATGTTTTAATTTCTATGTTGATTTATTTTATATTAAATGTTTTATTTATTTTTAATTAATATATTTTTTTTTAATGATGTCATTAATTATTTATATTATCTTTTTTTTTGAAATATTAAATAAATAAATAAGTAATATAAAGTTCATAGAACAAGGGAGAGAGAAGAAGAAGTAGAAAGAGGGGAAGGAAATTATTATCACATTTATTGACTATTTTAAGCAAATGAAAGATTAACATAAGAGAAAAATATTTTTTAAAAGATGTGTAAAATGAAATGAAGACATTTATTTTAGAATAGGAGTGATTTTTATTTTTTTTTCCAATAATAGTGTGCTCACTTTCTAATTGGTAGTATGAATTAATTCACTAACATTTTGCATACACAAGCCATAATAAAATAGGGAATGGCCTTGTGGACCGAATTTCAATTCAAGTATGAAGAATTTGTCGATTTCTAATAAAATTCTAGAAGGCAATTGATTAGGATGATTTAGAAAGATTATTTTTATATTTATTCTTATAATTTCGAAAACGTGTTCTTAAAGACATTGGGATTAAAGTAAAAGACCCTCGAAAAGAGTCGACCTAATCTTAGTTGTCTAAGAGGTTTCCAATCTTGGTAAACAAGTTAGGAGGAATCATGTAAAAGCCATACCTCTCATTATAGTTTAGTCATTCTTGAAACTTTATACACTTGTTGATTATTTTACACATCTCACAGTTACTTGCTTAAGTACTGAATGCAATAAAAGTGGAAAACACTGTTTTTTCCATTCTGCAGGTAACCCTAGAAGGAACCAGTTTCAAAGAAGGAAAATTAGGACTCCAACAAGATTTTGGTATCAACAATTGGCGATATAACATGGACTTTTTTATTTTTTTCGTCAAACCAAATTAGTGATAATGGGGCCCACAATGAAAATTATTAAATTTTATATCGATTATATTTTACTGTCTACATTTGTGGCAGTACACAAAAAATTTTATTTTACAAGAATAAATCATTATTAACGAAAATATTAGAGGAAAGTTAGATAGTATGTTAATCATTTATGATAGTGAAATTTAAATTTGTTTTTTATATATTTATATGGAGTAAATATTTGTTACGACAGAAGTAATACGTTATCAAGAAAGAGAATGATTAAAATATGACTCACACATTTTTCTCTATTATTTTTTTTGAATAGTGTTGTACCACGTTAAGTTGATAACATTGTTACGAAGGGACTGTAGTCCTGACTTTTTCCTCCCTTTGTCTAATAATTTGATAGACTTAATATGGGATTAGTGATGAGAATTTTGCTGGGCTCAAATGACTTATTTTGGGTGGATCCCATTGCAGATTGGTCCACATCCAAACAAAACTAAAATGCATTTGGGCTTGAACTTGGAATAGATGAAAAATTTCTTGGGACAACAATGGAGAGGCCCGGGAAAAAGGGTTGTCATTTGATAGAGACACATGTTCATTTGTAAAAATGAAAAAGAGAATGTTGAGAGTGGGATTTGAACCCACGCCCTTTCGGACCAGAACCTTAATCTGGCGCCTTAGACCAACTCGGCCATCTCAACAGTTGGACATATCTTTGGAAAAATGCCTTGTGGATACAATTACACTAATCCACAGAAGTGCACACACAAGTTCGCACAATGCATTATAATGACTGCAAAATTAAATACAAAATCATCTGCTGAAGATATAATTACAACATCAGTGTATAATGTGCTTTGAATAATTGAACAGTTCGACAACACATGAAATGGTAACCCGTTTTGTAATTAATTAGTCAAATATGGATAACAATTTCTCTCGATCATGATACGAAAAAGAATAGAACAAAATCTTGGGTGTCTGACAAAATTTACGACCATAAACATAAGAAACACATCTTAAAGCCATAAGCAGCAGTAGGAAGTAAGCAGTAAGCTGATTTAAGTACATATATACATTGATGTATTTGGTCGAATTCCACCTGCCTGTGTATCCAATGCCGTGTTTATCAGAATTCATCAATGGAGCTCAGCTTCTCAAGAATCATTCTTTCTTGCTTGGCATCTATAGTAGATTTGGTCAAGGATCCATGAACACGTTGAAGCACAAATTTAGATGGGGATGGGGAGGGGGCGAGCAAAATCTAAACTCAGTAATTGGACGTATTTTGGCACCCTTAACCTTACCCCATGCTATGATAAGCATTAGTACCAGACATGACTATAATACTATTGTAACTTAAAAATACTCAAACAAACTGTAATAATATTTCGCTTCTTGCCTTTCCTTCTACTAATACAGAAAGTGAAAAACTTAATCGAAAAATGTAAAATAAAGCAAAAAGAGGTACTAGGACTTTGGAACAGAGAATATGACTATCTGCAAGGACCAACATACTCCCTATGTTCCACAAAAAGAGCCCCATCCAAAAAATATGCGAATATTACGAATATTTTCATTCCATGTTTATCTCTAAAATATTGAATGTTCAGTTTAGTAGTGATGACATGAAAATGTAATCGGAATGATAAACCTTATGACATTGTGTCAGTCTATACTACCATCAATCACAATGAAACTCTTTTTGTGGGGGGGAAATGACAAATGAGACTCTTTTTGTGAAACAGAGGAAGTGACATGCATGCATATGTGCAAGTACGGGAATGTGCGCTGCAAGGATACATTCCTGATCAGGATTTTCAGTAAAATTAGAGTGCAACGCATTGCCAACACTATCCACTATAGCC
>JAUMHB010056115.1:0-15496 GCA_032359685.1 Pittosporum tobira
TTTGTAAGACATGGATTTAATAATAAATTGGCAACCCAAGTCGGGGTGTGGATGCCCAGATTTGGGGGTGTCACAGACAGCCTTTTACTTAGTTTCCTGGATGCATTCTCCAGATACAAATAGATGCATATGTGGCCGAGCGACCGAGAAAAGATCGCCTTCGTTACACACCGGGCGGTGTACGCCTACAAAGTAATGTCATTCAGCCTCATCAATGCGTGGGTGACCTTCCAAAGACTCGTGAATAGAGTATTTGCTCCCTAGCTCGACCCAAACATGGAAGTCTACGTCGATGACATGATTGTCAAAAGAAAACAAGAAGTTGATCATTTCACCGACCTACGCGAATGTTTCGATAACCTCTGGGCCCACAAGATGAAGCTTAACCCAGCCAAATGCACTTTTGGTATCCGTGCCAGTAAGTTTCTTGGCTACATGGATAGTAGAAGAGGCATTGAAGCAAACCTCAAGAAGATTCAAGATGTGCTCAACATGTCTCTTCCTCGGACCGTTAAAGAAGTACAAAGGCTAATCGGTTGGATAGCGGCACTTCGAAGATTCATTGCCTGTTTGGCCGAATGATGCCTCCCCTTTTTCTAATCCCTTAAGGGGGGCAAAAACTTTGATAGAATGCCCGAATGTTAGAGGGCCTTCGAAGACTTGAAGATGTACCTAGCCTCGCCCCCTCTGCTTTCTCATGCATAGCTAGAAGAAGATTTATACCTATACCTGGAGGCCACTCCCCAGGAAGTCGGGGTTGTTCTCATCCGTGAAGACTACGGGTAATAACATCCAATTTATTATGCCAGCCATGCCCTTAAGGATGCCGAGACTAGGTACTCTAATGTGGAAAAATTCGCACTAGCACTTCTGATCACTTATCGCAAGCTCAGACAATACTTCTAAGGAAGACCCATCAACATGCTGACCGACTAGCCACTATGAAAAATCCTCCACAAGCCTGAGCTTTTCGGTCACCTTGTTGGCTGGGCTGTCGAATTAGAGTAATTCTACATCCAGTACCTTCCCATAAAGCCATCAAAGGACATGTCTTTGCAGATTTTATCATAGAATATGGCTTCCCAGAAGATCCCCTACCTCCCGCAATGGAGGCCGACCATCCAAATGAGGAATCCATGGAACCATGGAGGCTTTTCGTTGACTGCTCTTTAACCTCCTCGGCCTCTGGGGTAGGAATGATCCTTATAAGTCCAGAGAGATTTAAAGTATGGCAGGCCATCCACTTCAAATTTCCTACCACCAACAACGAGGTCGAGTACGAAGCCTTAATAGCCCGGCTACGCCTCACTCGAAAACTGCAAGCGAGGAACTTGAAGATCTACAGCGACTCATCCCTAGTCGTCCAACAAATCATAGGTGACTACCGGGTGGTAGACCCCAGAATGGTAAAGTACCTAGCCAAGTCCAACACCCTCTTGGCTACATTCAACTCCTATACTGTCCAGGCCATCCTTAGGGAAGAAAACACCGTGTTGACACTTTGTCAAAGCTAGAAACAACCGGCCAAACTGCCCTTAAAAGAGCCATCTATCTGGATATTTTGAACCGGCCAAGCATCGAGGAGCCTTAAGTCCTTGTAGAATCCGTGGCCCCCGACTAGCGGGCCCTGTTGATCGCCTACATGGACCATGGGATCCTCTTGGATTACAAGACCGAAGCCAAAAGATTGAAGTTCAAGGTAACCTCGTTTGTGATGATGGACGACATACTATACATGGTTGACCCATTATAAGTTGAGACCATTTTTGAAGAAGTACATAGTGGCAGTTACTATAGCCACATCGGGGGAAAAACTCTGGTTATCCGGATAACTCGGGCTAACTACTACTGGCTAACCATGATGCAAGACTCCAAAGAATTCATCAAAAGGTGCAAAGCCTGCCAGCTGCATGCCAACATTCCATGGCAGATGTCAGAGCAACTCTCCTCCATTATGGTCCTCATCCCCTTTGTAGTATGCGAAATAGACCTCATGGGGCCATTCTCAACTTTGTTCAACATCTTCCGATACGTCATTATGGCGGTCGACTACATGACCAAATGGGTGGAAGCCAAGCCTCTAAAGAGCATGACTGCCCGAGCATGTGAACAATTCTTCAAAATTGAGGTAGTAATGAGATTCGGCATCCCCTAACTCCTCATATCTGACAACGGCACCCAGTTCATTGACCAACGCTTTGAAAAATACCTGACTGATATGGGTATTAAGCATCGCCGAGCGGTGATCAAGCACCCACAAGCCAATGGCCAAGTAGAGGTCATAAATTGAATCATGTTTAGTGGAATCCATGGATGGCTAGAAGGTGCCTAAGGAATATTGTACAATGAACTGTTGACCGTCCTATAGGCCTATCGCACCACCCCTCAGTCGATGGACTATGGATTTGAAGCAATCATCCCAATCGAGAAGGAGATACCTACCCCCCGGCAGCTCTATTTTGATGAAATACTCAATAATAGCGCCGCCCGAGTGGACCTCAACTTCTTGGATGAAACAAGGGACACTACAGTCCTGCGATAGCTCAACTCATGCAGCAAACAACCAAATATTATAACGCGAAGGTCAAGTTCAGATGATTCGAGGTCGGAGATCTTGTCTTTCGAGCCACCATTGCCTCTAAGGCAAACTACATCCGAACTAGGAAATCCCCTACTTGGTCTTGGCCATTCTCCACCTGGGTACATACTACCTCAAGGACATAGAGGGCTATGAACAAGACAACCCATGGCACGCTATCCACCTCAAGAGGTACTACCCATATATATTTTCGGTTGTGCAATTTTCATTGCACGACCATGTATTATAATAGTTTGCTTGCCCACATATAACAAACTTTTTTATGAATAAAAACGTCGTTGAACACAATCAAATGACTCATGATGAAGTTTCACTTGTACGCCCCATCTGCGTGGTCAAATACACTTGGTCCGATGGGCACGAGTAAACTAACCATACTTACGTTTCACTTATATGCCTAATCTGTGCGGCCAAATACACTTGGTCTAAGGGGCACGAGTAAACTAATCACGCTTATGTTTCACTTACCACCTGCGCACCTCAAACACTTGGCCCAGGTGCACAAGTATAAATAATTGCAATGCATGCTTAACCTCAACTGGTGCCATCCGCCCGGTCTAGGGGGCAATTTCAACTCTTAACCCGTCACTACTCTCACAGTCACTCCTAAAGTTTCACCATGCCTAAAGTAAACTATAAGCATGATCAAACTGGGGGGCATACTATAGATAATCGTCCAGGCTACTACGACTTAATGAAATAGCCCAATTTAATTCAAAATCAGGGCTCATATGTGCGATGGGTATTTTCAAAAACAAACTTGCTCTTTCATTCACCCGGGTAGCATTAGTTAAATTATTTTTTCAAAATACCTTACTCTTTACACCTGGCGGATTTTACCAAATTCTATCAGTCTTTATCAAAGTATTGAGTTGTTTACACTAGTAAATTTTGTCAAAATTGATTATAAGTTACCGATCGGACGCCGTTTGAAAGAGTTAAGTCTTATTTAAATACCGGGATCAACACTTGGTAAAACTTTTTAGTTTTAACCATTCACAGTCAAAGGGCATTCATCATTCATCCAAACAGAAACAAAACAATGGAAATCAAATTAAGATTTCATTAACAATTCAAAAGATTTACAATGGAATTCAAATTAAGATTTCATTAATAATTCAAAAGAACTATAAAATTTTTGTTTACAGAGAAGGTTCATCGCCCTACAATGCACCTCAGTCCTAATTTTCCATAACCCGGCCTTCGGGGTATCCGAATCGCCTTGCTTAAGTCCGGCGATAAATTACTCATTTACTTCTAGTCAGCGGCCCGAATCAAGCACTTGTCATTGCAACTTCCACCAAGGTTGATATTTCTAGGGTTAATGTTAAAACATTTGATGACAAGTACTTCACTAGGCGTGCTTCCCAACCGAAAGCAGATTAGGCAACTCCCCCTCCTCCAAAGGCGTCCCAGCAGGCTCCTCGGTAGCTCCCTTGCAGGCTGCTCGCCAACCAGCCTATCCTCGGACTCAGAATCGACGGCTTTCGGGTCCTCCAAAAAGTCTATGACTTTTTTCATGTCAAGACCCCTTCTGGCACCCCAACGGACCGCTCATTTGAAGCCCTCCAGGAACTGACCAGCAGAGGCTTGAAGGATTATCTCCTTATAAGCCGCCAAGCCCTTGAACTCCTCTGCTTCCTTCTCCACCCTCGCGGATAAATGACCAAGCCCATTTCTGCCCGGTCTCCATCCAAAGGAAAATTCCTTATAAAGGCCCGGATCATAGCCTACCCACGGTTAGCATCTAATACAGAGCTCCCAACAGGCACCGGCCAGACATTCACCAAGTCGGCCTCATCAGCAGCCCTCGACCTCTTATGGGAATCTGCGCGGCCTTGATCCTTAGTAGGCCTCTTCTTTGCACGGCCCATTTTCCCAGAGATTGCCACAAATTTCTTTTTATCGACCGCCAATCGAGTAGGACCACTGGCAGAAGACGTTTTACGGGTCGACCTCAACCCTATCACCACACTGCCAGACGGGGCGGCCCCGCCACCAGCAGCGGGGCTAGGCTGACCTGGGCCAGCCAGAGTGGCTTGCCCTATTGCCTCCCATCTGGCCTTCTCCTCCATTGTCATCTTCTTGGCTAGAGTAATCATATATTCATTGACACTTACAAAAGACATGAAGATGGGGTCAAGCAACTGAATTAGCCAAAAAGATAAAATATAGAAGCAAAATTAAAACCCTAAACCTACATTTATGCTCTATCAGCCAGGAATTGTCCTGGGTCACGGTGCACAGCCAAGGGCTCCTCGCCTTGCCTATCCTGGCGAACACATTGTACTCCTCTAGCTTGGCCCCGTTCGACTGCACCGGCCAGTGGTACACTATCTTACACAGCCTTCCCCACTCGGGCAAGGCTAGCAGATTAAGCCCTGCGATAAAAAACCACTCTGACCTTTATTTCTTATGCTTTGACACTGGGTGATCTACTTCGGCCTTCCCAACTTCTTGTTGATTGACTAGAGGGAGGCCTCCTACCAGGCAATTGAGAACGTGTGCCAGAAATAGTCTGCACGGGCTTCCATAACCATGCAGTGGCACCAGGCTAAGAAGCCCATTATCTATACATAGCTGGCCAAGGCCAACCCTCAACAAGGTTAGGACGTAAAAAATGAAGGGGTGCAGCTGAAACCTAAGCCCCTTTCAGATGGTGTTCACTAACTCCTACCTAGAGCCCATCCAACCTACTATACACGTACTATCCATCCCTTGGGAGCCTAACCTCATAATCCTCAGGAATCATATACTCCTCCCTAATTGCCGCTAGCCAGTGGGAAGTCAAAGTACTTTGCATGTTATAATTTGGACGGCGGACCCAGTCTCCATAGTTTACCTGCCCCCCAATGTCATCGAACTCATCGTCGGACCTATCTTCTGATCAGGCTTCCCTGTCATCCACTTTACTGGGACTCGCTTCATCTCTGGGCAAGTCCCTTGGCGGAGCCACCATTTTGCTGCTAGATCCCGCCGCCTCCTACGACCGATAACCAACGACACCCACAGCGGCAGATCCTATAACCGCCATCTCCTCCTCATCAATAACGTTCACTACCCTAAAAAGTTTGTCCAGAGCCATCTAATAAAGTTTAAGAGGGATAAAGCTAGGGAAAAGGAGAAGAACGCTGGAGAAACGCTTACTTGGCAAAAAGTTGGATGGACTGAAATCTCTGACGAGGACCTAAGAGTTTTTCGGTGAATCACTGTGAATCTCAATGGGAACAAAATGAGAAAGGGAGGCATTCAACCCCTTTTTATAGGTGCCCCAATTCGACGATTGGGGTTCCCCTCGATAAATCCAAAGGCTATTTAATTACAGTCGTATCTACACAAAATCTGAAAGAACAGTTTTTTCGGGAGTATTAATGACATCAGAAGACATACGAAATGATGCCTCATTAAATGCCCTAAAAAGACGTACAAATGCATGAAATACAAGGAGTTGGGCAAAAATTCAAACGGTACGCGAATCGCTAGAAACTCATTCGAGCAGCCTTGACCCCGCCCCTTTGCAGACTTGTGAAATTTTTTACTTCAATACAAGCATTCAAGGGACGATCAGACTTAGAGCACGCTGGCACTCTAAAGTACCCCACCAGGCTGGGGGGCATTAATGGAGATCATCTCGAATCAGGGTTACGGTTTTCACCTTAGCCCTAATTAAGGCAACGTGGCATCTCACGTGACAACTCATACGACCGGCCATTCTCAAATCTTGGCAACCTGTCTCGCCCAAAAAGAATCGAGCTTGGCTATCGGCCCTCGGAAGGAGCTTGCATCCATCTCTGTCCGGCCGGACCAACGTTGTTGAGGACTTTCAGACTATGCGCCTTGGGCCCAGGCCTTCTCAGCTAGTAGGCCCAATCCATCCCATCTATTGGGCATAACTCAACCTGTTCCAGGTCCAGCAGTCCAAAGGCCATAAACAAGTTCCAAGAAGGTCTCCAATCAGGCGCCTAACCTCTGCAGCCCTGTCAACTCAAAGAAGGCGCACCATGCCTACTTTATCAGGCTGCGAGTCAAGGCAAATTCTACAAATACCACCTTATTTGTACAAATGGGGGATCCTGCTCCGAAAGCAAAAGAGCAAAAACTCTGTCCAAATATACTATCAAAAACACACAGTAAACCTCTTCCTCTCTATCTTAATACTTCGGTTATCAACTTAATCTCTTCACTAACTTAAGCATCGAAGAGGGGAACGAGGAAACAGTGTTTCCCGTATTTTAGGTGAGCCCACTTTAGCTGACGTGTTTTTAGTTGAAGGTGAAGTTTGGACTTGGTCAATGGTCGGGTTGGTCCGAATATCACCTAATGTATGCAAATCAAGGAATACTAATTTTAACATGAGTGAATCATCACACCACATAAAATTTATTTTTTTCAATAAAACTCTTATTTTTTTTTAAATATACATCACGTAATCTCCTCAATTTATGTGTTTGGTTTTCTATTTTAGGACAAAAAAAATTCATCCCTTTAATATTTCTTTTTGGGATGGAGAAAATAAAATATTACGATGCTTCATGAAATGGTATTGATTTGGACCATTAATTTCCAAGGGACACCATCAAATGGTTAGAAATAAACACCTCATTTAAAGGGTGTTTTGGAGTACTGTAAATATGACTAGGGTTTTATTTTCACTTATATCATTCTCATGAAATGAAATTATTTCTTAAAACTATTTCACTTAATGATGATCAAGTTATGGTGGTTATCTTATTTTGGGAGACAAATTCATTATTAACATTGCGCAGTATATACGGAGTGAATATTGTCTTAAAGAAAGAGTGACTGAATGAGCATCACTCAATTCTAACAAATATTATTTTATCAGAATTATTATTTTTTTATTGAAGTGAGATTATCAACAAATATTCCAACATTTATCAGAGATGATGGTAAGCACTTCGGTAGATTTTGATAAACTAGGACGTGTTTAATAACCCAATTCAACAACTTAATCTGAAAGTATTAAGTTTTAAGTCTGTTTATTAACTCAAGGCCTACACATTTAATAAATTAAATTACTTAAAATATTAAGTCAAATTTGTACTAAAAATTTTAAGTCCACTATTTTGACTGTATGACTGAATGTTTAATAGGACTAGCCACCAAAATGTTAAAATTAAAAATTCAAATTCAAATCATCCAAATTATTACCAGTTATGAATTTTTGAATATTTATTTTCTACGAAGTTATTAGTTTATGTAATTAAGTTTTTCTTTTTTTTTTTTTCTTATAACAAATAACCATAACAAATTCTGATATTGGATTCTGCTAGTTATCAAATAATTAAATTAAATTCGGTACTTAAATTTTCTGTTGATAAAACTGATATTTCATTACTTAAAATTTGGCAATTTAAAATTTTTAATTTAATATTTAACCGCTTAATTTTCAATTTTATCAAATATGTTAGCGTCGTGAACTGTTTGAACATTTTTCTTTAAAACCTTCCGAGTAATCAAAGATAGAGAAGTGGAATATAAATTGCAAACATGTACACAAGAGTGGAGAAGACAAGAAAGAGACATACATCATAACAGGACTTTATATCTCCGATTACATTTTCTATTTTATTATCTGTTACACTTCATGTATATTTATTAAATTATTTTTATATATTTAAATTAATTTTAAATTTTTTTTAATAAAAACAAAAAATAAATATTATGTGACAATTATATACCAAAAGTATCAAAATATGTTATGGGATATAGACTCCCATAACATAGACATACATCTGGAAATTATGCTAAAGTTCTCCCCATACAAAGGTATTTACGTACGTCCTATGTACATTATTTTATATCTATAATTAGGATGGACTTGGCAGACAACTAGACGTGCATGATCTCCCTTTGAGGATTCAAGCTTAAGGCCTTTGCCTTGCTTATATACAACTTTTTCACATTAGCATTTTGTTCATCTAGCAATTTTACTAAACTTCTCTTCGCATTCGCCCTAAACGGACAATTTGATGCCAGAAAACCATCCACCAAGTGCAGGTAAGCCTCTAGGTCATGACAGCATGCCACGTCGGCATCCGGCTTTAGAAATGGCGACATCTTTGTATCCACCCGTAATTCCGTCCCCACGTGCGAATACGCCCACGGCATGTTGTTATCCAGCACGTCGAGTACTCCGGCCGCCGCCGACTCCCTTAACTTTTTGTCGAGCCCTTCGCTCACAAACATGCCCGGAACCCTGGTGATCACGTCTTGTGAGTTGACTATTCGTAACACCTTGACATTTTTTGAATTTAGTCGATTAGCGAATCCTCGGTTACCCACGCGGGGCCCACCAAAGGAGAAAACTGCCACTGGCGGAATTTCCGGTGCGGAAGTGCTTAATTCGTCGGCTACGAGCAAAGCCATGGCCGCACCGAGACTGTGCCCTGTGACGGTTATGCTTAGGGCTTCCCCTTTGTACTTGTACATTAGTCTATGGATTTCGTTAACCACGGACTCGGCTAGGCTTGGCAAATGAGCTCCAGCAGTCTTGAAAAGACTTAAAAACCCACATTCAACTTTTGAAATGGATTGTCCATTGGTTTGATCTTCTTGTCCCGGCATTCGAACAAGTAGGTCCCTCATATTCTCTGCCCATTCCATACACGTGGCGGTCCCTCGAAGGGCGATCACGATGTCCCTTCGTCCCATCCGAGCGATCTCTCTCTGATCCTCGCAGACGGCCACATACCCGATACAACTGGACCTTTGGGTCATCCAACCGAGATCCGGAGCCACGTCATCAACCCACGTGGGCAAACCAACGGATGACGTGGCGTAAAGGTTTTTTGTCACCCGATATGACTTATCGGGTAAAGCCACGTGGCGTACGGTTGGAGCTTCATTTGCTGATGTGGCCGGATTGGAATGGAAACAATGGTAGGCTGCCTGAATGAACTCACCATATCTAACCATCTCTCGCCGGAGATTCTCGTCGAGCGGGTCAAGTAGACCGAACCAGTTATTGCAGCCGTGATACTCTCGCCACCGGCTTCCAAGAATGTTCCTCGGAGAATATTCAGCGGACTTTGATAACAAGCGTCGGAGACGGTTAAGGTGGCGGGGAGATACTTCCTCCGCCGCCTTGGACTCGGGCCAAATTCTAGACAAATTTAGACCTTCCAAGAGGCCTCTTCCTTTATTTTCTTCCGGCAACGGAGCAGGTATACTCATATCTTCATGAACTTGTTGCGGGTCGGATACGCTAGGCTCGGATTGCTTTTGCAGTAGCTTTTCAAGGTTGAATAAGTGCTTCCGGGTCACCTCCGTGGATGAAACTGATGCAGCCGAGTTAACAATTCTTGATGAAGGGTTTAATGGCGATTTTGTATGCTTGAAGCTGGCTCTTCTTGGCTGAAAGAAACTCAAATTTTGAGCCGGAATGGTTAAGCCGATTTGCATGGTTAGGGAGACAAAGAAAGGAGAGGATGAGAGGAAGTCAATGGGTTAGTTCGAACCAAGTGGGATTGAAACGTAAGAGTGAGAGGTATATATAGAAGAAGTGTTCGTAAATGCCCTTGGTGGTCCCCAGTTGACGCGTTATTCTGAAGGGTATTATTGGAAATTCGATAGGCCCGACAACTTCTGTACCACAAGGAAGGGGCTGTTAAGAAAGTCAGCGCAAGCAAGCGATTCAATTGAACGAAATACGTAGATCAGTCTGTTCCAAATCCAATTCTTTGGTGATGTATACCAGCCAGTTAACTAGGCTCTTTGTATACAAAGACTATCCCATACTCATGGACTCTACTTTTCGCACCATAGATTCAAAATTTTTATTTTACAAAAAAAAAAAAAAGGTTCAATTTTTGATAGAATTGACAAAATGTAAAACATTAAAAAATCAATAATTCGTCCATATTTTACGTACTTGCGTAACTATATCAAATTATATATTGATTTGTGTGAGGTATTCGGCTACCCGATATTTCATATAATATGCATTATATGTTTTACATTATAATTAAAGATTCAAAATATGATTTTAAGAGTACACGACATAAGTATAAAAAAATTGTTGATGTCCAAATTTGTCGGAGGTTTAATCGTCTTTCTTTGAAATAAGTTACCTTTTGGGATTATTTGCAAAAAGGGGGGAAAAGTATATCACATTTTCCCACTCCAGTGCTTGAATAATTAAGTATACTGCAAGAGGTATACAAAAAACCAACAAGGAGTTTACGGTTTCCAAAATTACTTTTTGAACCGTTTGGGAGATATGATTTATATAAAGTTTGTCATACTTTATTTATTGTTGTCACCACTCCGACATTCGACCAAGTCCAAATCTCGTTTTTAGTTGAGCACATGTCGGCAGGAGTAAGTTCACTTGAAACACAGGCAACACGAGAGATTTGTTCTCTCGTTTCCTTCTCCGATGCTTAAGTTAGTTGAGATTAATGTGGTAATCTAAATATTAAGTACTAGAGTGTGGGGTTTACCGGTGTATTTTGAGAGAAGTTTTGTTTCAGTGAGTTTGCTGGTATTTTTACAGAGTATTGGCTCTCTTGTGTTCAGAGCGGGATCTCCTCATTTGTGCAAATGAGGCAGTATTTGTAAAGTTTGCCTTGGCCCACAGTCCGATAAAATAGGCATGGTGCGCCTGCTGTGAGTTGACAGCAGACATGTCACGGCCTCTTTTGAGTTGACAGGGCTGCAGGGTTAGGCAGCTGATTAGACACTACCTGAGAACTTGTTTTATGGCCTTCGGGCTACTAGACCCGGACCAGGCAGGGTCGGGCCCAGTTGATAGGGCAGAGTGGATCCACTACCTAGGAAGGCCTGGGCCGAAGATGCATAGTTGGGAAGTTCCTGACGGCGATGGTCCAGGTGGACTGATGTGGGTGCAAAACCCCTCAGAGGCCGATTGGCCGAGCTTGTGCTTTCTGGATGCCGAATGCCGGGGTCGATCCTTCTTTGGGCGAGGCAAGTCGCCGAGCCTTGAGGAGGATGGCTGATCGGATGATCTGCCACGCAAGTGTTGAGCTGCTACGTGGGATGTCACGTTACCCTAATTAGGGCCAGGGTGGAAACCCTAACCCTAATTTAGGATGAACTCTATCATTTATCAAGCTAGAGATCTTTAGATAGGTAATTTAGGTGATTCTCGTAACTCTAATCTATTACATAACACATCTATAAAATTATAAGAAGGAATCTAAGAATAAATTTTCTGAATTCTATCCTAATTAGCTGTCTATGAGAATCTTATTAGAATTGGCCGAGCTCTTTAGGCCTGACCTGTAGCTTGGTCAACTTTGTCTTAATTTTGGATCGGACTCAAGATCCAACTCAAATAATTTGAAAATGTGAATACTTAGTTTTTTTCCTCATAATTATATTGTGACTTTTCAAGAATTAGAATGTCCAATGTGAGGCATCAAATGTTAACGTAGGGTACATTTTTTCTATCAAATAATAGTTATTTAGGATATTACAAATAATAAAGACTTACAGGTTACTAAAGTAAGTTGTGCTACATCAAAGAACACAGCAAGGTCACTGAAGACACAATACCTACGGTGCATTCAAAATTCAAATAAATTGGATCACCACTGTAACAAATTAGCTTAGCCTTAGTTTGTTTTGGTTAATTAATTTGATATGGTCAGATAAGGTAGTTGGGTTTATGGGTGTATATAAAGAAGAGTAGAGATGTATGTAAAAATAAGAAACTTAGTTCTATGTTATTCTTTTCTCCTTTTTTCGGGTTCTGTGAACCTGTAAAAGTTTTCATGGTATTAGAGCCAAAGCGATGGCGCTATTTGTGCAATCTCGCTGAGTCCCTTCTCACTTTCTCAATTATCTACTCTCAGCCTCTTAGTCCCTGACTCTCTTCTCCTGCGAACTAGTAAACCACGATCCACGATCCACGATAGCTCTCTGCTTCTCTTCTCCAGTTCTCTTACAATACTCTGTCGCAATTACTGATTTAAAGACGAGACCAACAATAATTGAAAGATGAGATCGAGGGGTATGCGTACGTCCGGCTCAATTTGAAGACATAAATTGGGCAGCAGAAATTAGGGCTTCTTCATATTTGATTCCTTCTTCCATTGTCGTTTGTTCAATTGAAATCTTAGTCTCATCAGAAAAACAAAATAGAGAAGCAATAGGCAAAGCTGCAGCAGAACGGAACAGAGAAGCAATGGGCAGAGCTGGTATTTAATCACTCATTTTCCTTGCCATTTCATATCTCTATTCTTGGTATTTTTTTTTCTGACCTTTAGAAATGGTAGTGGCTCAAACAAATATTCCTAAAACTAATGATGGCAATCGTACGCTTCCACTAATTCATGATGATCTCGATTTCTCCTCCAATTCTCATCATTTATATCTCCATAACAATGATCAGCCGGGTATGACATTGATCTCGAAGAAATTGATCGGTACAGAAAATTATGGTCCATGGAAAAGGACTATACAAATTGCATTATCTGCGAAGAACAAGTTGATGATCGTTAATGATAGCTATCCAGTTCCTCAGGCTTTATCGCCTTTATACAACCAATGGCAGTGTGTCAATGACATGACGATCACATGGATCCTAAATACTGTAAGTGATGAGATAAGTGATAGTTTGCATTATGTTGAATCTGCTCATGCTTTGTGGACTGAATTAAGTGAAAGATTTTCTTCAATTAATGGTCATAAGATCTATGAAGTGCAAAAGGAATTATTTGAACATAATCAAAAGTCAGATTCTGTTAAAATATATTTTCACAAACTCAAAGGTTTTTATGATGAATTGAGCAATTTGGAACTTGTTATAACATGCACTTGTGACACCGCTAAGCAATATGAAGCTCAAATTGAAAAGAAGAAGTTAATGCAATTTCTTATGGGACTTGATGATAGTTACACAGCTGCTAGAGGTAATATTCTAATGATGAATCCTTGGCCCTATCTAAATCAAGCTTATGCTCCAATTAAACAAGAGGAGAAGCAAAGGAAAAATCATAGTTCATATTTTACAGAAAGTCTGGCTTTAGTTTCTGCATCAAATATTTTCAATAACGCTAGCCCAAGCAAGTTTATTGCAAATTTCCCTTCAAAACCATCTTGTCAATGCTCTTATTGCCATCGGAGGAATCATACTAAAGAGAAGTGCTTCAAGCTTCATAGATATCCTATGGATCACCCTTTCCATCCTACAAATAAGGGCAAAAGAAGATATCCACCTCATAAGGCCAATTTGCCTAGTACCACTGCAGATCCTAGTTCGTACAAAGGCCCTTCTGTTCCCAAAGTTATGGAAGTCTCAATGGAGCATGCCAATTCTTCTGGTACTCATAAGGTCATTGAAGGTTCAAATGCATGAAGTGTCCCTATTCCTGCCTCACCTCCATCTGGAACTTCTCAATTGGACCATCTCCAGAATCAAATCAATCATCTCCTCTCATGTCTGACCGTTTCCAAAGATGTCCCCACTGATCACATGGTAGGTACAATATTTTCATTATCTGCTAAATCTTTTTCAAATTCTAAATCTATAACTTGGATTATTGATATAGGTGCAACCGATCACATGTGTTGCAATCTTGATATTATGACTAATGTCGTTTCTCTTTCCACACCTATTATTGTACAATTTCCTAATAAAGATAACATTCTCGTCACTAAAATAGGTTCAGTTTCTTTGAATACTTCTTTGCAGCTATAAAAGGTTTTTTACATTCCCAGTTTCCAATTTAATATGATTTTCGTAAGCAAACTTTGTGCTCATTAAGATTGTTTTGTTGTTTTTTCATTTGACAAGTGTGTTATCCAGGACCTGGTGCAGAAGACTATGTTGGTGCTTGGTAAAGCTTTGGATGGATTATACCTACTGAACATCACAGATTTTTCCAGTTTTTCCATTTCTGCAAATAAAATTTTTGTGTCTAATGCTACAAACATTTTATATTCTCTGTGGTATAAAATATTGGGTCATGCCCCTAGTAGAGTTATTAATAAAATTCCTCAGCTTTGCATTTCATATAATTGTAATAAGAAAGTTTGTCATGTATGTCCTTTAGCTAAGTAATGTAACTTGCCATTTTCTACAAGTGATTCTATTGCTTCATCTCCTTTTGAATTGGTTAACTGTGATCTTTGGGGACCCTATCATATCTCTACTCACAATGATTGCAAGTATTTCCTAACTTTAGTGGATGATTTCTAAAGAGCTACTTGGACTTTTCTCTTACCCACTAAACAACAAATTCCCAATACTTTTGAAAATTTCTTTGCGTATGCCCAAACTCAATTCAATTGTTCCATCAAAGGCATACAAACAAACAATGGGACAAAATTCTTCAATAATTTTCTTTCACCTTTCCTTTTAAAAATTTGTGTGCTACATCAAAGTACTTGTGCTAGCACTTCTGAACAAAATGGCAGAGTAGAGAGAAAGCATAGGCATCTCCTAGAACTCACCAGGGCCCTAAGATTCTAGTCTGATCTCCTTAAAAAGTTTTGGGGTGATTGTTTGTTAACGGCTACTTACATAATAAATAGATTGCCAACACCAATTCTTTCTAATCTCACACCTTTCCAAAAGATCTATAAGAAACTTTCTTCATATGATCACCTCAGAACCTTTAGATGCCTTTGTTATGCTTCCAACCATGCCCAAGACAAATTGGATCCTAAAGCTATAAAATCTATATTTGTTGGTTACCCTTATCTCAAGAAAGGCTACAAGCTCGATGATCTTTAAAGCCATAAATTCTTTTATTCTAGACATGTTATATTTCATGAACATGTTTTTCCTTTCCTAAATTCTCCAACCAATTCTACTCCATCACCTTCTCAATTTATTTGGGATGACAGTGAAGATTTTAATTTTCCAATTCCTCCCCTTTCCACTGAGAGCTCACCATCCTCATTAGA
>JAUMHB010056148.1:3124-15478 GCA_032359685.1 Pittosporum tobira
TTATAAAAATACTATATATACTTTACTCCAAAAAAAAAAAAAAAAAAAAACATTTTGTGAACCCAAACCAATTTGTTTCAAAAATTTATTTTAGTTCACAAAAAAAAAAAGAAGAAATAAATCACCTTAATATTTAATCTAAATTTATATAATTAAAATTAAAATTATAAAATAAAAAATTCGTACTTAGTACATGTTATTGGTCAGTGCCTATAAGAAAACTTACAACTAACCTAACACAAAATATCTTGTTTCTTGTTTGGTAATATAAACAACCAGTTCACACGCACACGCGCAATATGAAGAAGAAAAATAAAAACTCAAAATTTTGAGTAGGCAAGCAATCCTGCTTCCACCCTCGTGTTCTACGGACTTTGGGTTTGTTTGACATTCAGAACAGTTTAATAATTAAAATAAATTAAAAATTAAAAAAAAAATATATATATATATATTTACTAATTTTTAAAAATAAATTAACAATATAGACTATATTTAATCTATAATTTTTTTTAAAATTAATAAAAATAATTTATTTTTAAAAATAAATTATAATCAATTTTAATAAACTGGAACAAACATGCCCAAATTTCACTAACCCCAGTGGCAACTTTGTCATACAGGCTCGGTTACCAAACCGGTTCAATGAAAGGGAAGTCTTGGACCGGTTCAATGTTGACGTTACTGTGGATCTTTTCAACATTAACACCCACCCTTGTCTATCTTGCTCGACTTTCCATACCTACCCAGAGATATGTAATATTTTCTCAACATAATTTATAATACAATTACATATATAACTAATATAATAATGTCAATTTATGATTTTATGTAATTTTTGTGGTTAATGTAAGATATTAAGTTTAACTATTATTAAAATCATTAATAAAGAAAGTTAATTTACCTTAAAATTTAATGAAAATCTATAACGATTTTAATTCATATATGTTGTTTTCATTTAAATTTTTAAGCAATAATTATAATAAGAACTTCAATCCCTTCAATTTTAGATATAAATAACATTTGAAGTAATTATTGTTCTTATAATAATTATTGTTTAAAAAAAATTAAGTAAAACGCATATTGGAATTAAAAGTAAATATAGTTTTATTATATTTGTGATTATCAATTTTTTTTTTTATTAATTTTTGTACCCATTGACATGGTCAAATAAGTGTTTGTTATTTCCTGAGTATGACTTCTTATTTTTATGTTAATTTAAAAATTATTCAATATTCTTTTTTCTTTTGAAAATATTATCAAATTTGTTACTTTTTATTAATTTGCGTACCTAGATCGAATTAGCACTTGTTATTCTTTTTTTTTTTTTCAAAATTATTTTTTAAAGAACATTTATTATTTCTTAAATATAATTTCTTATTTTTATGGTAATTTAAAATTTGCAATTTCTTGTCTTTAAAAGTGTTTATAGGTGAATTATTTTTTCATCTAATAATGATTTAATTATTGCTAGTTTTAAAATCTTATATTACCAAAGAAAAGAAAAGAAAATAAAAGAAAAAGAAAAAAATAGATATAGTTATAATTATTCTTTTTTGGTACATTATAAAATTAGATATACATTCCTTTTTAGTATTGAGATAAAAATCGTACATTTTACCTAGAACATACATGTTTATTAGAAAACAGCAACTACTATTAAGTATTAGTCTAGAGATTAATGATCTTCAAACTTCAATTATGAAATAAATAAAGAAGAAAATCACAAAAAAAAAAAAAAAAGAGACATGGCAAAAGCAGTAAACATGCCTGCAGATTTGTAGTTTTAATGGGTAAGCAAGTCTTATATTGTCATTTATTTGATATATCAACCTCAAAGCATTTTTATAAATAAAAATAAAAGTATATCAATTCAAAAATAAATATTTCAATATTAAAAACTTATCACTTAATTTTTATTTTATTTTTTTAAATAATAACAAACGTTTGTACCTTGCACGAGTTCATACTGTAGTGAGAATCTATTTTAGTGTGTACATGACTTCCTACAATTGCAAGTGTGTTTCCATATATGGCATAGGTCCTAACAAGTAAAAACCAAGAGTTGGTTTGCTTCAATTTCTGTGTTTTTCAAAAAGGATTTATTTATTTATTTATTTATTTATTCAAAAAGAGTTGGTTTGCTTTAATATATTTATTTAGTCATTTCGAAATGGAATTCCAAAAAGGATTGCCGTAGCATGTTTTGTATCTTAATCCCCATAAATATAATTACAATGAACCAAAAGTCAGTTTGCCAATGATGTCCATCTCGCTCTAAAAAATGAAACTTTCTAAACAATTTACGATATTTTCATGACGTAATTGACTTAGATGAATTCATGTCAATTTTAAAATTTGAAATTATGAGGATTTATCTTTTAAATTCAATTTCAAACTAATTTTTTTTTTTTTTAAATGGAGAGAGTACTACTAATGAACATATTAATATTAAATATTTATCTCTATATTTTATATTTTTGTAATAATAATAAAATTAATTTATATATTTTATCTTATTTTGTAAGATAAATAGAATACAGTTATCTTAAAGTTGAATTGTTGATAAAGTTCATCCAAATGTAAAGATAAAGTGATAATTGTGATAAAGTGATGAGTTGATAAAATATAAAGGGATAAAGCTCCAATCATAATTTTGAAGGTTATAAATAGAGCAAATAAAAAATCATCAAAGGTGATTATTGTACTTTTCCTAGAGAGAAAAGAGAATATTTATACTTTATTCTATTTTTTCAAGTGTACTCAATTATTCAATTCAATAAAATTCTTTTTTCATCATTTTTCATTTCATTTAGTGTTAATTAATTATAATTTATCACTTTTTAATTATTAATTGTTAATTACTTTAATCGCAATTAGAAAATATTATATTCGTTGATGATTAATTTTATGGCTAACAAAATCATCCAATCTAAGATGGTGATAAAATAATACACTCACAACAAATACTCTATCTGTCTCAAAAAAGATAAGTAAAATGTGAAAAATATATAAATTAAGAAAATTATCTTTTTAGGAGAGAATATATTTTTTTGACAAAATTATCCTTTCAATTGTATTTTATAATGATAGAGAGAGAGAAAAAAAAATTGATGTGACATAAACTGAAAATAAAACAATAATTATAAACTAAAAGTAGTAAATTAAGTCATTATTTTTGAGATAATAAAAATGATATCTAAGCTCATTCTTTTTAAAACAGATAGAATATATCACTCTTCTCTAATTATGCTTAATGTTCATTGATTTTTCTTATTATTTCTTGACTAATTTAATAGTTAAGAAATAACTTCGTTCATAATTTTCAATAATTTATTTAACAAATAAATTTTAATGTTATAATTTTATCCATTGTTAATTTAATATTTCTTTTATTTCGTTTAATCTAAATTAATCACCTCTCCTAATCATTATTTCTAATTTGCGTGAAAATAATTTTAAGAAAATATTAAAATTAAACTACTCTTTGTGTGATCGGCATGTAATTACTAGGATCTACAATTAGAAACCTGACATTTACAGTATTTTTTACACGTCAACTACCTTTCTAATACAAGGGGGGGAAAATTAAAATTAAAATTAAAAATCAAGTGACTTGGTAACACACTAGCTACAAGGGATTTCCCTAGAAATTTCAATAACTGATACCAAAAAAAAAAAACCTACAATTTCTCAGAATAGTTTTGCAATCATAATCCCTGGAAAAGCAACTACAACAAAATAGTTTTGCAATCATAATGTTTAAGTTAGATTGAAATAAAAGAAAAAGAAAAAGAAAAAGGGGCCGCAACCCATCAATTTTTCAGAGACATTAAATATCAACTCGTTTTTTCTTATTTTCTTCATGATGCCCAGGGTTATCATAAAAAAACTACCGTCAGAATTAATCAACACCATCATATTGAGACTTCAATTCATCTTGTGAGGTGTGGCTAACAACTGATAATATAAGGTCTAACGCATGAAAGGAACTAACCATCTCATCTCTGCTCCATTTCCATTGGACAAAAAGTACAATTTCTTCCACCCCTCTTCTGAGAATGCTTCACGTCGTATTAGTCTTTGCCTACCACAGATAACAAGTCGTATTAGTCTTTGCCTACCACAGACTCTCTATCCACATATTAGGTCACTTTCACTAAAAAATACGTATATAAAGTTAAATAAAGTTAAGACTGATGAAATGATTCGATATTTCAAAAGGATTCAAAGTGCATACAAATTATCTCATTTCAAACGTGTAAACATGTAATCAAGATTAATGGGTTTTTTCTTCATATCAAAAGTAGTTTAATGCGTGCAGTAGCCACCCAATTACTAATAGAAACACCAAAAGTCATCCACTCATAAAGCAAGAAAAAACTCAAAAGGCTGGCCTTCTATATACCAAACATGATATTTTGGTTTTATCTGCAGAATGCAAATCCCATCGGACATTGACTGTCTAACCAAACTCCTTAAACCGAGGGTTGACTTGGGTAGCCAGAATCGGGAAAAAAAAAAAGAAAAACAGAGGTTCAAAGGGAAAAAAGAACATGTTACACGAACTGAATTTCCTACATGCACACTTTTTGATTTACGAACTTATCATTGCTTTGATCTTTAAATGTTACATTTTTCACTAAAATAACTTAGCTACACTTCTGAAAGACCCACGTAACACACCATAGCTTTTGTTTCAACCATGGAGAGAATAAGAAAATAATACTCCCTCTGTTCCACAAAATTAAGTCAAATTTCTCTGTTCTTTCATTTTGTTCAAGAAAACAAAAAGAGTTCCATTTTGTTAATGGTACATCAATACCACAATGCCCTCAAGTTTACTATCTCAATTTCATCACCATGCCACCACAACTAACAAACCATTGCATTTAGGGGTAAACATGGAAGGAAAATATGTCATTAATATTTGCAAGGTTTTCAAATGGTACTCCTTTTGTGGAACAGGGGGAGTATATTTCATTTCCTAACATTAAGCAAATTATATCTATTCGTGTTGGCAAGGAAAATACTGTTAAATGGGTGTTGGAGAACAAATGTTCTTTCACCATCAACTCTGCTTGGATGGAATTAAGGTTTATATATCCCCAATCGATGATGTCTACCAAATTGTAATACAGGAGTTAAACATAAACTACCATTACATGAATGGACTAATAAAATCAGAACCTGCTACCCCGATTATGACGAATATAAACATTGCAAACCCGGAAAGCAGTTAAGTAATCCATACCTGAGGTAGTAATGGAAAACAGTTTCAGCTTCGTCTAAACTATAACGAGGAAAATCAATGCGTGCATCAGCCGAAACATCAGGTAAATCTTTACGTAGTTTCCCTACCGCTGTTGAATGAGAGAAAGCACCAACCATCATGTCATTATGCATCATTGACCTAAAAGCATTCACCTGCAAATTATAATCATTATATACTAGTGTTTATTATTGAAATCTAAATGAAATAGATAGTCAAATACAAAATTCTCACTAACCGTTGTGAGTTCTTTAGCATGGATTGGCCGGGTGGAACGAACAGTTACTGGCTCCTCATACTCACTGAACGTGAACCAATTATTATACTGTACCACAGCAACAAAAAATAAAAAAATGAATGCCATTAATTATACAAAAAAGATTCTTTACTAGTTTAAGCATAATTAGTTTAAAAGAATGTCACAAATACGCAATGGGAGAAGACAACAGAAGTTATTGGTGGGCCATACTTGATCGATTGCAATGAGAACAGGAATATCTTTTACTAGTGATAACTCTTTCCTCAAACGAACCACAACTCCAACGGCTGCATGTGTATAACTCAGTCCCGTTTGAACCAGGTCATATAGTGTTGAACCTTCAGGCAATGTCGCTGAGTCGGCATCCTTCATGGGTCCAACACCTGCACCCTCTCCCAATGGAATAGGATCGGATATCTGGCATGACAACTTATGCAAGTGGGACTTGTTGGCCATTAAGAAATCCTGAAGAAAATCATGCCAGAAATAATAAGTATGAGCCTATTAAGCATGCAAACACGTCCTAAGCTGCAAAAGCAATAACAAACTTAGAAGGGTCTTGCCTGCAGAATGTTGGCTGCCTGAACTGGGGTATCCCATAGTCCAGTTTGGTCGTTTTTATAGAAAAATCCTCCATGAGTCCATTGTCGACCTTTCGGGACATAGAAAACCAGCCAACCTTCATTACGGGCCCAGTGTACAAGCATGGCAAGTGCTATACTCTTACCACAGCTAACCGGTCCATCCAATACAATTTGCTTGCGAACTTTGGGGGCTGAAAATTTGGAATACCATCATAAATATTCCCATCGTCCAAAGGATAAAAGTCCTGGTTGACTTTTTTCACACATATTATGAAAGGGAATAAAATGACAAATGTATCCATATTAATTGTTTATATATCTAAACTTTATATATATATATATATATATTAATTAGAAGAAGAGATAATACAGAAAAGGAGAGGATGAGAGCTCCTCTTAGACGAAAAATACAAACCTACTCTCTCTCTCTGCATCTTTTATACAAGTTAGATAAATCAATAGAATTCAAATTGAGAGAGAGACCTTTATAGCTTTATATTCCACCCACTTTGTGGACATGGTTGGCATGAATCATTGAACTTAGAGAAAGTGTGTATATATAAGTCATTATTGATGGGGTGGTAAGGGAAAAGGGGAAAAGATGGGTAAATAATTGGTTTTAATTGGAAAGCAGACACTTAGCTTGGGAGTCGGGACTACCCAAATTAGTATTGTGGAGTTTTATCCTTGGATAGAGGGATTATCGTTCTCCAAATGTAATACTTATAAAATTAAATTTCTTAGTAATATCAGGGTTGTAAACCTATAAACCTTTATGATAGTAAATATATAAATTTCTACACATATTCAGTGGCGGAAGTCTCATGTATATTTTTTCCGTAAAAAATCGATGTACATATCGCAATAAAGGAGGAGGGGAAAGGGATATCTGAAGGAAATAAAAGAAGTATAAACCAGTAATGGATATTAAAATGCTGAGGCCACATATGCCAGGCCAATAATACCAACTGAATAAGCTTAGGATCTATTCTGTTAACTTGGAGGCTTCTAAAATCAGAAGTGCAGAAGGCAGTTTGTTAGGAATATTTTTAAATAGGAGCTTTTGTTAGGGGCTCACTTTAGAATTTAGATCAGCATCTCAGCTAGACGCCTAGAATAGGCATGAAAGTTTACCAGCTAAACTATGCTAAAAACGAGTCATAATTAACCAGATTGCACATTTTCAAAAGAGCAGATTGCAGAATACAGTTTCTTAGCCAAATTAGCAATATGGTAAAAATATAGTGCGAGTGTCATTGCCAAAAACAAATAGAGGTTTGCTTAAGGAGAACTTTTGATATGTCGTGCATCATCTCCAAATACTTTTGCAAATTTCATGTCCCTAAAAGGTTTCCACATTTTGGTCCTTGTTTTTTTTAGTGCATGCATTTACATTAAAGCATCATAATAAAATATTTACACCCAACAAAATTTGCTTTTATAAAATTAGGACCAAATTAAAGAAAAACCTACAAATTTTCTAGTTGAGAGTGGGAGAAAGAGATACTTCAGTAAAGAATGAATTTATCATCAGAAAAAGAAACATAATTCTAACTTCTAAGTATCAAGATTGTTTTTGAGCCTTTTATCACCTAAACCTTCTATCTTTCGTGACCTAGTCAATACAAAATTGCCAAAGGAGGGTCCAAAATTATAACATGGTGCAAAATTACATATGATCTAATTCTTAACCTTTTCTTGACCTTGTTCCATAAAATCATTTCCACTTCGTACCTTTAGATTGAATACAAAAACATTTTCCCCTTTTTTCATCAGTAAGAATTATCCCTTTTCTAATCAAAGATATTGTATTGTATTCTTTCAAAAGTTAGCTCCTGAAACAGGTTTGACATTATCTAGCATAATTAATAAGTTCATGTTACCTTTAAATTACATCAATTCCTATATGTGCATTTTAGTGGTTTTTATATTTTTTCTATGAACTTAACGTGTATGATAAATAATATTCTGCTGCTGAAAAATCACAAAGTAACGGAAATAGACGCATTACAAATTTACAATTGAAAAGTACAAGCACACCTTTGCTGTCAGAGGACTGCAATGGTGGATCAACAATTCGACTGAAATTATCACGAAGATCCAGAAAGTTCTGTCGGATGAGCAATGCATTTCGCTTTGAATCCTCGAACTCCTTGATCATTCCCAATGGCAATCCCTCCGGCAATGCAGCAGTCAGTTCCTCCATACTAATATACCAATTCAAGTTGATCCAGATTAGAAAATGCATATGCAAACATATGTACAGATGTTACTATAAGTATATGTAAGCATTTATACCTGAATTTCATGTAAGAGCAAGCGTCTTTTCTTGTCAGTTGAGAGAGAGAAGAAGCAGAGGTGAAGAGCCGACGGCCATTAGGGCCCACATCAAGAGATTTGTCCTTCTCGTCCTCAGCGAGGCGCTCAGCTCGATCATCGTCCTTGAGGAGGTCGGATGCATCATCCCCGCCAGCAGCTAAGATTTCTTCTGATTTTGTCTTGGATTTCGGGTCAAACTTTGATTTGGATTTGGCCTTAGGATTGGCTTTTACACCCGATGATTTTGCTTTCTTACTGGAGTAGTTTCTTGAACATGAGAGCTGAAAATAAGTTGAGGTGTCGGTGATGGTAGGGATAAAAATGGCTCGGAGAGTAGATCGATATTTTGTGGCTGAAGAGGATGATCTGACAAGTGACCTTAGCATCTTTTCAGTGTCTGAGAGAATGCAGCAGTTAAAGAGCTCACTGTGTAATTCCAAGTCAAAAATATTCAGCAGTTAAGAAAGTTAAATATGCTCACAAAAGAAAGGTGTAAACATTGACCAAGTATTCCATTGTAGAGAAGGGAAACATAACAAAATTGACGTAGGACAAATTTGAGAAGGAATAAAGAGAACGAAGAACTGTAATTGAGGCTCAAAAGCCACAAAACACTGACTCAATTCATAATAATAGTTCACTGAATAATAATGACAGATTACCATTAAAATAATTTTCCAAAAAAAATATAAACATGTTTTAAAAAATGTTTTCCTTATAATATGATCAATTTTTCTTTGTTGTTCAAGTTTAAGTTTTTTCCTTCTCTCTAGAAGGTTCAAAACTCACAAATATGATGTTAGGGGAGAATAAAGTAAATAAATGAATAATGATTTTTTGTTACATTTTCAGGTAATTAAAGTTTGTTATTATTGCCGGGTCTATTGCTAAGTCCCAAACTAAAGCCCTGAAAATGAGTTGATAATCAGTAAGGTTGTATGTCTCATAAAAGATGAACCTATTAATCCATGCACGCATGAGCACACACACATCCATCTTAAATGATGAACCTGTGCCCAATTTATATGTACTGATGCCATTTTATTTTACTTTATTTATTTATTTATATAAATAAAGGTGAACCTGCAACCACTAGCATTAAGGTGTACACTAGGTAAACCACCAGGTGCACTCAATACCTCACCAACCACACATATAGGCTTTTCTTCTAACACTTAACTTGAAGCTCACTAACCCGTGAACTAATGCTTTTAACACTTAGACATCAATAAGAACCGAGGAAGTACCGTATTTGCGTAATCAAGCCACCAAATTACGTGCTTGGAATTGGAAGAGAAGGTGCATTTTTGAAATTGTAAGAGAAAATGTGTGTCCTTTTTTCAGACAGGGAAATACATCATCTCCTATAGAAGTACTCAACACATGCCAAATCTTTGCACAAGAATCTGATTTAAGCATCCAGATCATTGCAAGCTTTATCATTTAGTCGACAAAGAATCGCACAATCAAAGGAGTGGCTACTTTAAAAAGGTCACATAGTTTTAAGGAGGGAAAGGTCATTGTATACCACAATTGCCTCTTATGAAGCATGTTTTAAGGCTCACAAGTTTATGTTTATCATTTTTTACAAGGGTACAAGCTGTTCCTACTATATATATATATATTTTAAATGTTCCTTGATATTGAAAAGATGGCCAACAGTACAAAGCCTGCCACATAAATTCAGGCCTAAGAAGCATAAAAAAGTTCGGATTGTTATTGATACAAAAGAACCCCGAAAAGGTGGTTCAAGTATGCAATCTTAATATTATTGTGGTTCCTAAACCTGAGCAACATAGTGCTGCACCGCTGCTTCTGTATTCATTAAACTACGCTTCAGGATGCACTTGTGATCAGAACAAAAATAGAACCTAAATTTGCAACCAGGGACTATGGGAGTTAAACTTTTTCCTTCACAAGTAACAGAAGATATACTTCAAATGCATTCACTTCTGATTTATAACATTTACATAATAATTGTTACATATTTTGAAACAACCTACTATCCTGATGGACTATTTAATATTTCCTTCCATAAAAGACAACTATAAATAATTTATAACACAAAATTCCATTGATGCCAATACCAAATGCTACTAACATAACTAAAACTCCAGTATGCCAGAAAAAATTACATCCAATAAACTAAAAAATTTTCAATATGGAGTTGATGATTCCCCCGTTTCCAATCTACATAGCAAGGCAAGTTTTGTATTCAGGTACTGGATTAAATTTGTCTTATACTCATCTGTCCTCTGTTTGGTACTAATATTTTAATCTGGACAACTATCCTAGATAGAATACCCAAAAAGATATACCATCCAATATCAGCTCCTTTCAAATACCCCCTCCTGTCAACAAAAAGGGTACCATTTGCAAAATTTGGAAGTAGTACGGATATATTTTAATTCCATGTTTAACCCTAGAATACTGAATGTGGGTGACATGATAATGTAATTGCAATGATTAACCTAATGGTAGTGTGTCATTGTGTTGTAATTACTCAAGACACTACAGCCCTAACTACAACATCCAAGAAGTTTAATTTAATCTAATTCAAATTTAAATCCAATCAAACTGAAATTAAATAACATAAACAAACCACTTACATTTCGAGGCAATACCAGGACTTTCTCAACCAGCTGATGGGACCTAAACTCGAGGCGGACCTCAAGGTCAAAAAGCCGCTCGAGAAAGAAGGAGCGGCCGAGGTGGTTAACGAGCTTCCTGATCTGATTAGTCTGGACAGAGATTAGTTTCTTGTTGCCGCCGTGCTGGCCGTCCTCCTGCTCGACCACGATGCTCGGCACTCGTCCCGCTTTGCGCTCCTTGGCGGAGATGTTCTTGCCGGAGATTGACCGCGGGATTGCGTGGATTGCCTCGTCCAATTTCGGGTAGAGTTTGGGTAAGCCTTCCAGGTGTGTGAGCGGCGGTTCGGGTTCTTGGAGGAGAGCTGCGGATGCTGATTGGGAGAAGTGGCTGAGGTGTACGGTTTTGGTGAGGAGGAAGAACGAACGTCGGATCAACGTTTTGGAAGTGTTTGATGCTGGAGAAAGAGTAAATGACGGTGCGAGAGGGTTAAGGAAAGGAGGAGAGTTTGGGAGCGGTATTGCATTTCTTTTTTCTTTTTTGCTTTTTCCTTTTTTTCTTTTTAATTGAACCATAGTAAGCTCATTGATTGAGTCGCCACGTTGGGTGAATAAAATCATTCGGTTGACTCATGTTATGATAAGTAAGCAAAATTGAACTTGGTAGTTGTCTATTTATTTATACTAGCTCGAACGTCTGGTGTTGCCCGGGTTAGACACAATTATTTATTAATATATTATAAAAATTTATTATAATATTTTATGTAATTTTTTTAATATTTATTTAGTTAAAAGTTAAAACAATTGATATTATGTGTATATATTTATAAATTATTTATTTAATTGATAAATATATTTTTAAATTTTATTTTAAGAAGAACTATTTGATTCTATTGTTATGCAAACAATAATCTATTATAATTTTTTAAAACTGATCGAATTTATGTTCATATATAAAAATAAATTAGAAGTTATTTGTAAATTTTTAAGTTTTTATTACCCATTTTCTAATTCTTTTTTTTAAATTTACGAATATACTTAAATAAGGATTATGTATGAAAGATAAACTTATATTTAATAATAATAATTTTGTTAATAGTAATTTTATACTTATATATATGTTAGAGATTTATATTTAATAATTTGTAATTAAAATATAGGCCAATGGTGATTCCTTTAACATGGATTATACATGAAAAATAATAAACATGTTAAAGTTATATTATTGGTAATATTTTTTGAGCTATTAATTTGTATTTATATATCTGTTAGAGATTTAATTTTAATAATTTATAATTGAAGTGAAAGTTAAGTGATGAATTCAGTAAATGTATT
>JAUMHB010056159.1:0-15474 GCA_032359685.1 Pittosporum tobira
TATATATCAACTGTTTTAACTTATAACTAATTAAATATTAAAAAATCACATAAAATACTACAATAATTTTTTATAATATATCAATAAACAATTGTATCTAGCCCGGATAACGCCGGACATTTGAGCTAATTCACATAAATTTCTTGAATTATAGTTATAAAAGTGTCCAAAAGATAAATTAGTTTTATAAATATTATCATAATTTTGTCTTGGCATAGTAAATTAATAATATATTAAATTTATGTTAAAAAGTAACATCTACATTCTAAAATTACTACTTACACACTATAAAGTATTTATTTTAACTGATATTTTCTCCGTTCTTAAATAATTATATTTTTAGAGATAAAAAAATATTTTAATTTAATTGTCATTTTCACACTTTAAGATAAAAGTCAAGACATAGTTTTTTGAATTTTATTATCTTTTATTTTTTTAATAAATTTTGCTCCAATAAATATTTTTCTTGATTTTTCTCTCCTTATTTTTCCAAGTATTTTACTAAAACTAATAAAACAATAATTGATTTTCTTAATGCAAGTGCATGTCTCTAAAAATATAATTATTTAAGAATGGAGAGAGTATATAAAAACTATGGGTCTTTTTGTTTATGATTATTTAAATTTATTATAACTTATTTTTAAAAAAGAGTTCAAGAAATAAAACAGGACAAATAAATTTGGATAAACTAAAAAATAAATTATGACAATATAAATTAGACGGATGAAATATTTCATAAGAGAATTTACTAATTTTATAAGTATATTATATATTTAATTGTATTATAATTAATTACTTTAAATCAAAAGTGCAATATTTTCCTAAATTGTTTACCAAAACAAGAAGATATAAATTCAATAAATGGGTCCACGTTGCCTGCGGAACACATTCGCATCCAGCGTCTCCCTCGGACACTAAAGGTCTCACTTTAGTCTAAATCTGTTGTTTTATTTATTATCATATTTATTGTTATTAATTTTATTTAATTATTAAATTATATTTAAATTTATTAATTATAAAAAATAAATATAATTTTTATATAATATAACCGTTGAATTATATTTGATACGACAAATGAGATAATAAGTGAAATAACATGTGAGACAATAAATGAGACAACATATTTGTGCATTTTCTTACTGCCTGTCGTGAGTCTTTTAACAAACATTTTCAATATTTAAATTTAAAAGCAACACAATGCCCAAACGGTCACAAATTTTAAGCTTACTACCGTCTACTCCTATAATACCTTTTTCAAACAGACTATAACCCGAAACATTAAATCCAATTGAAAAAATACGCATAACGTTATTCTATTAATTTTAAATTTGTGCATAATTAACGATAATTGAAATACTTCCTTTCAAGATAGTAGTATCACAGATGCACGGTTGTTTTATGATATTTGTAAATTGTTGAATTGTAGTTGATTAGTGCGAATGCAACATATTTACGAGAAGATAATATATGTGTCGATTAGTTTGTAAATCGAGCAATTAAGCTGATTTTTCATGTCTTCCGCATGTGTCTACTGAATTGAGTTTAGGCATTCTTAGTGATGCTATTGGAGTCGCTTTTTGACGTTTCATTATAGTTTAGTTCTCTTTGTTTTTTTGGACGTAAGCCCCGTATGTAACAAAAAAAAAAAAATACTCCCTTTCATTCCTTAATAATCAACATTTTATAAATAAAAATATATTCTTTTTTTATCCGTCATGACAGGTTTTAAGATAAAATTAAACATAAAATTTATTCTGTCACCCTTTATCTCACATGCTTTCAACATACTTCTCTTCTATCTCTTGACACAACTCTTATCTTTCTTTTCATCCTATATAAATATCTTTTATCTCTCCTTTTTAAATTATCTTACCTGCCATATATTTTTCCACCTCAAATATTTAAGTTGTTCCATTTTATTTATTTATTTATTAAGACAACTCCTCCATATTTAGCCTTTTATGATATTTTTTTCCATGCTTTTTACATTTGCAAATTTTATTTCATGAAAAGTTTTTGCCTGTAATTTTTATAAAATTTAACAAAATTTGAAATGATGCAAAAAATAATTGATTAATTATGTTTTACTAAAAACTCAAATATTATTTTATGAAAAATTTGACCTTCAATTATATTATATATTAACAAACATGGAAAAGCTGTCAAAAAAAAACTTAATTAGATTTTCACTAAAACTCAACATGTTTATAGTAAAAAAGAAAAAATAATAATTTTGGCCACATTACTATATTAGTACGATTCTATTGTCATACTATATAATAATGATTTATAAAAATTATATAAATACCAAAAAATATAACATGCATAATTCTCCCTCCAAAATTTCTTATATTCAAGGACATTAAATATCTTACACATATATATTAGCACAAACTCACGTAGTTGTGTAATAATAAGTGATTTAAGCGATATATCTTTTAATATCAATTTGATTTGGTACATTTCTTAAATCACTCATGCTCGTGCAACTATGTGAGTTTGTGCTCACGCTCTTTTTCTTCATATATAATACCAAAAATCTTTTTATTATATATTTTTAAAGTATAGAATAAATATATTTTTCCTAAAAAATTATCGTATAATATATAACATACTTTTTGAGAGAAAAATTATGTATTATATATTTTTTTGGTATTTATATCATTTTTATACTTCATAACAATATTTCATACAGTATAAAGTTATAATAATAGGGTAATGTAATATATGCGTATGCCGGTGAGAATTTGTTGAGGGATTGATTTTGCCAACTTAAATAAATTTAGGGGGCTGTTTTACTAGTTTTGTTATTTAAGAGGTGGAAGTGGCACAAGAATAATAATTGAAGGGTCAAAAGTGCTTTTAATAAATAAAAAAAAATGTAAAAATAACGATTTCACATTGTCTTTTTCTCTCTTCACAACGACTAGAGTATTAGTGAGAAAATATTAGGCAAAGAGTGACGTCGGACCATTTAGACCGGCAACGGGAGGGTGGACGATGATTAGAGGGATGAAGCAAATACTCGTACTATTATGATTCTCATTGTTTATAACAAAATAATAATAATAATTATTATTATTTTATATTAAAATTGAGTATGAAATGAATTTTGACATTAAAATTGAATAGTAATATAAATCAAGTGAAAACTAAATGTAACATAAATACTCGTAATAAACTATAAAACTACATGGAAGATAACTGTATGTAACAAACTATAAAGCTATATGCAAGATAATTGTATGTTTCGAGACATGGAATAAAAATTTTAATATTTAATCTGTCTAAAAAAAATGATCAAAACACATAAAATTAGTAAATTAAGAAAAATTATTTTTGAAGCGAGAGAAAAATGGTGAGCTATATTGATATAAATTTTTTTGATATATACATCACATATTTTTATTGATATATATATTTTAATTATTTATTTTAAAACAAAAAAAAAATATCTAATATTTTTTTATTTGTTTGACGGGGGAATATGTTTTAGGAGTATCAGTACTATATATATTCAGAGAACTAGTTAATTTAATTTATTCTTTTGTTTGAAATTCCAAAAGTATCCTTCCTCACCAACTCTCCCTTACCCAACAACCCCCAACAAAGACTTTTCAATAAACTAATTCAACCTTTTGTTATTTGCTAGAACACACGGGCTTGGAGATGGTTGGGCTCTTTCCCTTCTCTCCCGCAACATAAACATGTATCAGGTTGTGTTGGGCCAACTGGAGATTGACTATAGCCTGATTTATTGATGGGTTCAAAAACGACTTAGATGTTAATTATGAGTGTAAATGAGTCGAATCAAATATTGACGTGTTCATATTCTACTCATATATTTAACGAATTTGAAATAAAGTTTGTGTATGTCTCGTTTAACTATTGAATTAAGACCGAATACGAATCGAGCTCAAGTAATTTAAAGTTTTCGAGTGAATACCATCAAATATTAATACAAAAAAATAATTTGATAAGGTCCACATAATTTATCGAACTTTAAAATGTGCTCATGTTCTACTCATTAATATTTTAAATTGAGCTAAAATCAAATTTTTAACCGAACGATATCGAATAAATCTCGAACCGTTTTATTTTATTTACAGTCTTAATGCTAACTCTATTTGGGTTGAACTCAACCAGATACAACTCATTTTTGTACGGTTACTGGCCGCTTTGTTATCTTATTTTTTGGTTTGTAGATAAGTATTATGCACTTCGCACATTATATTCTTAATAATTTTGGTATCAAATTTATTTAAATTCTTTGTGTGATTTCATTTGAGTGTTTTACTCAATGATAATTTTTTGTTAATTTTTAATGTATAATATTAACGAAGACCGGGAAAAATATTATTGGGATATGTTGATCAACTCTCTTCAACAAAACTAATTTTGAAAATTAAGTTTTTCCTTTGATAGGCTTGCTATTAATTATTTACACTTGGCCCTCGTATAAATGCATTTTTCTTATAACAACTTTAACTAGAATAGTTCATATTAGACAAATCATAGAAAAAACTTCTCTAAAAATGTAAACTTTTGAGCTTAAAAATGAATAAATGTGATATAACTTTTATTTCATTTAGTTACTACTTTTTTGTGTGCATTGAAAAATTTGGCCTCGAAAATCCTTGATTATATGCTAATTTGAGCTTAAGCATGAAGATGTGTTATGATTTTTAATTTCTTTAGTTTCTATTTTTTGGGCGTGCATAAAAAATTATGACTTTGAAAACCTTTTATTACACTATATCATTTGTCCTTAAAAAAATGTTACATGTCCACAAAATTTTTTGTCTTAAAAATAATCTCACAATGCATATATCAGTAAAATTTTGTGGTCCATATTTTTGTAAAAGACTTTTTTTAGAAATAATTATTTTAAGTTTAAGTGACCTTCATTCTCTCTCATTAAGTGGAAATTTTATTAATTTGTGGAATTTTAATGATTGTAAGATTCTTTTGAAGATGGATGAACTATTTTTATTTCAAAATAGGTATACATTTTTACTTTTCTTGTCAATTTATAAATTTTTAAAATGTAATTAATATGGATTTGTTAAGATTTCATTAATTGCCTGAAAAATCCAATTACTTTTTTCATTTTTAAAGGAATTAAATTTATATTAATAGATACTAAATTGGTTTAATCTTCTCATCTGTAATAATAGTAGTACTAAATTGTAATAGATAGATAATGAACAAAAAGATAGAGGACAAACTAAGGAATCTTTACCCGCATCCCTACTGGGCTTTATTCATTTTTATAGAAAGTTAATTAATAGATAAGTTGCGCATTTTTCGATTGCTTGTGTAGATTTGTCTTGGGCATAACTGTAAAATGGCCTTTTAAAGTCGAATTATTGATATTCAGGTTAAACCATAAGTCGATGTGTAAACGAGTCGAATTAAGTGAAATATTAACGTGTTCAGATTTTATTCGTATATTTAATGAACTTGAAGTGAATTTTTGTATGTCTTGTTTAACTATCGAGACCGAATACGAATTGAGTTCAAGTAATTTGAAATTTTTGAGCGAATATTATCAAACATTAATACAAAAAATTAATTTGATATGGTCCAAATAATTTATCGAATTTTAAAATGTGTTCAATTAATATTTCAAATCAAATTTAAATCAAAATTTTAACCGAATGATCTCGAATCTCAAACCGTTTGATTATTTTTACAACTTTAACCATAAGTTGTCCGCGTGCTGAATTTACAAACTATAAATATTTAGCTTTACATCATTTTATAAATTGTAGACCAGAATAATATATTCAATTATCGAATTTCATTATTTGTCATATAATAATAATATTGTGACAACAAAATTAATTTAAAAAAACACTCGAGATTTTAGATATCACAATTTTATCCTTGAATTTCAATATTTTTATATATTTCGGCCACAAAATTAATTATTTTAAACACGCAAACGAACACATATAAATAATAAATTATTTAATTTATCTTTTTGTTGTTTCATTTATTATATTTTGTTTCAAATTCCAAAAGTATCCCTCCTCACCAACTCCCCCTTACCCAACTACCCCAAACAAAGACTTTTACTGTGGTGGAGCCCACATACGTCAGTCCACCAACCCTCACCTACTCCAGAATACCCCACCCAAACAACCGAGCACTCTTGTAAGCTGTGAAACCCGTTAAAATTAAAACTCCCCTACTTTTTTTCTCCACCCTTCAAATCCAATCTGAGACCGCCAACAATCTACCATGGCAGAAACTCCAGCAACAACAGCAAACTTCTGGGGTGACATGCCGGAGGAAGAATATTACGAATCCCAAGGCGTCAGAAACACCAAATCCTACTTCCAAACAACCAATGGCAAGATTTTCACTCAGTCTTTCTTGCCTTTAGCTAATGATGCCCCAATCAAAGGCACCGTCTTTATGACTCACGGCTACGGCTCCGATTCCGGCTGGCTCTTCCAGAAGATTTGCATTAATTTCGCTACCTGGGGTTACGCCGTCTTCGCCGCTGACCTCCTTGGCCACGGCCGCTCTGAAGGCCTCCATGGCTATCTTGGTGACATGGAGAAGGTCGCCGCCACCTCACTTTCCTTTTTCCTCGGTGTTCGCCGCAGTGATGAGTATCGGAACCTGCCGGCTTTCTTGTTCGGGGAGTCGATGGGCGGCATGGCTACTATGATCATGTATTTCCAATCCGAACCTGACACGTGGACTGGTTTGATCTTCTCGGCCCCCCTCTTTGTCATCCCCGAGAACATGAGGCCATCAAAGGTATATTCATATGCATTTACTTTGAGAATTAATCATCAAGAAATTTGGGGCAAGCATAATTGTACACATTTTGTTCCGTAATATGATTTTTTTTTTTAATTATTTAAAGAGGCCAATTTTAATTTTTTATCATTAAGTTGCGAATTTTTAAAATTTAAAATAAATGTGAATGTCTTTGATTTTATTAATACAATAATTAATATTGTAAACCATGAATACATTATCAATTATAAAGTTTTTTTTTTTTCTTTTTCGAAATTTAATAAATTCACACTATAATTTAAAATTTAGGTTTTGGCCAATCGTCTAATAATAAAGAGAAATGAAACCTCTTTTTATAAAGTGGAGGCTCTAACCTTTGATGATATAGTTTTATCTTATTTAAAAATGCTTACTGATTAGTTATTAGTGTTGACGTGGGAGTGAAATTATAACATTATGTTGGACATAAGTATCATCATTGATAATAAAATAAAATTAGACTAATAAAACTTATTTTATGAAACAAAGGGGATATCATTTTTAGTGATGTTTAAAGGAACTAATAAGAAAATTAATTCGCATGGCCTAACTGTTGCATTTACTAAAACTATCATTAAATTAGTCTAAGACTCGCAACATGTATAAGTAGATATTTCTCCATTTTAAAACTAATTTTGCCTGCTAAAATTAGGTGCGCTTATTCATGTACGGATTGCTATTCGGGACAGCTGACACATGGGCATCAATGCCGGACAATAGGATGGTGGCTAAGGCGATCAAGGACTTGGACAAATTGAAGATAATAGCGTCCAATCCGAGACGATACACAGGGCGGCCGAGGGTGGGGACCATGAGGGAGGTGGCTAGAGTATCCGAGTACATTCAGAACAATTTTGAGAAGGTAACGGCGCCGTTTCTGACAGTTCACGGGACGGAGGATGGAGTGACGTGTCCAACGGGATCGAAGATGTTATACGAGAGGGCAAGTAGCGTCGACAAATCACTGAAATTGTATGAAGGGATGTATCATTCGTTGATACAGGGTGAGCCTGATGAGAACGCTAACCTTGTGTTGAGGGATATGAGGGACTGGATTGATGAGAGGGTTAAGAGGTATGGTCCCACATGTAATGATAATTAATTTTTAGTCCAAATTCTAAATATTGGTATTGAATGGACTACATATTTGATAATGAAATTATGATGATATACGTAAGTTTGATTTGGTAAATATGATTTGTAGAGTGTTCTAGTTTGAAAATAATTAGTCACGATCATTATTAGTGAACACGAGAACCTCTTAACAATGAGCATTAATGTTGACTAATACAGTCGCTTTGCAGTTCGCAATTAAGAATGAAAATATGGTGCCCCATAAAAAGTATGCTCGGAACATCTAGACATACTTTATTGTACTACGTAGCACTTATAGTTGTAGGCACGAACCAACCGCTTACAAAATCTTTGCAGGTTTAAGTTCATTTTCTGGTGATCAAGATAGATCTTCTTGGTGAAATCCCAACCTTTTTTTGTGATGCTTTCTGGGTTTTTCGAGATAGGGTCACTTTTATCATACAATGAGCTCTCTTTAGGAAGAATTTCATAGCCGGTATACCTCGATCCAAACCGAGCTCCTTTGCGGGTTCCCCATAATAAGTATTTGCTGTCCTCTTGGTTCCGAGAGGAGGAGGATAAACACAGAGCCAGGCCTCATAAAGAGCAAATGAGTCATAGATGCACCATGGACTCCAACACTTGAATTGAGTACTCGATGAATTTTTGCCATTTCTGTAGTCCGATCAGGCCTCCAAACTTTCACAAAAAATCCAATTTGATGAATCTATGTACACTTTTTCATTAAGATCTCCATTAAGGAAAACAGTGTTTCCATCCATTTGATGAATCTATGTATTTATAGTGGAGGATGCAACAATTCAAAAAAAGTGTACATAGATTCATCAAATGAATTGTTTGAAGTTTTATCAAACAAATTTCATAAATTCCAACATTTATTCCCTTCCCTTCTATCAAAGAATAATCTACTGTGAGCTCATCGTGAATTCTTAGGTCAGCAATGGCTACAGGAAAGCAACGAGTTGTCTTATCTCCACTAAAGTTGATTGGTGGATAGCTTAGTAAGTATGACAATAAGAGTTGAACTAAAGACAGTATTAATTTAGAAGTTATAAGAATTGTAATTAAATTTTGTTAGTGAAGAACTCGTTTACTACATATGTTTAAATTAATACTGAACTTCCTTCTCATATTATACGTAAACAATAATTAATGGAGATTTTTTTGTTGAAGTATTTTAATAATATTAATTACTTTCATCTAGGGATATTATTATTATTTATTATTATTGTTGAATTTATTATTATTATTTTTAAATAAAAAAAAATTAATAATAAAAAAAAAAAGTTGAATGTCATTTTCGCAATTGATAGATGTATGACTTTTACCCTCATGTAGGGCAATATGTAACTTAGAAGCAAAACAAGGCACACCTCAAAAATCTTCATCTGGTTTCCTTTTATAATCATCGTGCTCCGTCCATTTGATTGATGTTTTTTCTTAAGACCTTAGAGATATTCTTCTGCCTAAACTTTAATTTATGTGAATCGGCTTTCTCAACTTGTTTATATATTAATACAGAAAAAATAATGGGATTCTTATTCAAGACTTCCAACTTTGTAAAACTTTTCAACTTCTATCTATTTTTGTTATTTTGAAAGAAACTTATTTGTGATTCAAGTTGTTTCTTAGAAGCAAAGACCATGTAATTTTTGTACTGGGACATTTTTCTGTTTTGTAATTGTAATACGTTACATTCTTTTATTAATATATATATATATATATATATATATATATATAACACAACACGTCGAAATACACCTATATTGATATGTATTTTTTTTTCAAAAAAAAAATATATATATATAAATACTTCGGTACGGTATTTATAATTATGACACAAATCCAAACATTAACTAATTCATAAAATGTCTACTCCACCATCTTCTACACTTGCAAGTAAATGTGGACTTGGTGGAGACTGAGAGATAATAAATAAATAAAATAAATAAATCTTGTTATGAAAAGAGGTGTTAATCCAAAGCATAAAAAATATTAGAAATAAAATGATTAAAACAAATAATAAATTGACAACATTATTATGTTATAAAGGAACAAAGTCGTTTGGAACGTGAAGTAAAAAAATAATGTAATTGACGATCATATTTTTAAAATATAGCTTTCATATCATACAAACTACTAATAACATATAACATGTTTATGCTTTAGACTTCTCTAGCATACACCACACAAGCTTCTAAACAACATATATATATATATATATATATATATATATATTAATGAGCTTATGAAACTGACCATCTTGAAACTGCTCATCCACTCACATAATTATTTTATTAATTTACGATAAATTATAAATGTGGTTGTTATTATGATAAATTTATATTAATTTAACTCAGAAACAAAAAGCAAAAACAGAAAACCTGGCTGGCCTGCATTTGTGCACCCTCCCCATATTTTATGGGTTAGGAACTTAGGATCATGCCTGTGCCCTGGCAGACTGAACGCTTGGTCTAATCTGAATTTCGTGCTACAACCACATTTCCGGTTTGATCGGCCTCACCTAAACCCTGCACGGCCCATGACCCCTCCTGGCGGGGGAGCTTCTTGGAATTAAACAGGTGGACCGAGGTCCACCGTCCATTTTGATTTTGTTTGTGGGCTAGTGGAGATCACATGTTGCGTCACAACTTTTTCGGAGTCTTGAGGTGTGCAGCGGCCCATACCGGGCCCCACTAACTTTTTTTATTTATTTTTATTTTTTTATGGCACGGGTGGACCGACGTCTACCGTCCATTTTGATTTTGATGGGATATATATTTATAAATTATTATTATTTTATTTTTTTTGGATACATATTTTGATGGGATACATACGTACAAATCAACTATTCTACAAGTATACGTATATGTAAGGCCTGTTTAAATTAATTATTTTAATTAATTTAAAAAAAATTATAAATTAAATATAATTTATATTATTAATTTATTTTAAAAAATTAATTAATAAATATATATTTTTAATTATAAAATAAATTTTAAATTATTTCAAAATAAATTGTGCCGAACATGCTATGATGCGAAGGATATCTATGAGCCCGGGCCCTATTAACAGGTTTTGGAACACTACTATTACTATTTTATATTTTTATAACTTTAATTTTGTGCTTTTCTACTACGTTTACATCAGTTATAAAATTACGGATGATTATTATTATTTTTTTTAATACAGTATAAAATTATAGCTGTTTTTATTTTAATACATTATGATATTATTTATTTATTAATTTATTATAAATATAATTAACCTTTTGAATCATCCCTAAAAAAAATGTATTTTTATGTAAAAATTGTAATTAAACATCTATTTTAAAAATTATCATTTTTTAAAAAAATATCTCCAATTTTTTAATAAATGGAGTACGAACGCAGTAGTCTTAAATAATCTAAATTGTCTTTCATTATATTTACAAAAATCAAATAATTTCAAAAAAACTTAGAGAAATTAGCTGCTGGCATGCAACTATCTTCTTTTTAATTAATTAATTAATTAATTTTTTTTGTTGGGGAGGGGGTTTTACAATTGCATTCCTCCCTCCTTCCTCGTGCAACTACTCTCCATGTGTATATTTGCATTGCAATAATCGGGCATAAATCATTAAGACGTTGTAGGTACTTCCTAAAAAACTAGTTGCTCATCTTGTTTGGTCAAATATTGGATGTCCGTATAATCGTGGCTGGCTCTAAGAAAAAAAGTGATTTCCATCGTTCCGGTAAGTAGTCACCTCTTTTCGTTACGCATTTGGAAGTTTCCAATTTATGACGTTGAAAAAAACAGCGCCTAAAGTGTTTGACGTTGAAAAAGTGGGAATGCATGCATAATGAGTTAAGCTTTACCAACAGCCAACAGCCAACAGCCAACAGGGAAACACCATAACCCCGAACGTGTGTCCGCTCGTATTGTCAGATTCATTAACCCAAGCTGTTTAGACAATTTGATTTTCTGCTTTGACCTGAAAACAAAACATATAATAAAAGTACTCCGAATTTCGCTCCCATGATTACCAGCAATCTGATGGAGTATATATATATATATATTTTTTTTTTAAATTAATTTTTTCAATAATTTATAAAAAAATTTCTCAAGTTGCCAACTTGCCACGTAAAAATTCTGAGGAAGGAGGAAAAATATCTCAAGGGCATTTTCGATATTTTACAAGTTTTAGGTTGTTAGCGTGTGGATTTTTTCTGTTTCACATGATTCTTTTGCACACCGGTGTCAGATCCCTCTGTTGTTGATTCACCTCCGCTTACCCTTTCTCGTGGAGTTGGAGTACTTCTTTGATCCTTCCAATTGTCCTCCACCGTATACTTGATTAATTAATTAATTAAACCCCCGAAATTGATAAAGTTTACCCTCTTTTTTATTTTTATTTTTTGGGCTGTGTACTCAGTAATTAATAAATTTAATATTATTAGATCATCCTTGGTTTCCTATTTCAGTTTTGCTGCCCGGCTGATAAATAGAGGTGATATTTGTCACATTACCCTATCAGCCTCCCTCTTTTATTAGAAACAACCTTCTTCCACGCCACCTTATCTCCGTCTTTTCTTCCTCTCATGTTAGCTTCTTAAAAATCAAGTCTTTGGGTGTTCTTGAAGAGACTCGGAGAGATAGAGAGAAATGGAGGCCGTCCTTCAAACAAAAGGGCTCCTTTCTCTACCATCCAATCCCAAAGCCAGGTCTTTCAACACTACACCACATGGGCTTAGGCACAGAGTCAGCACCATAAACCATTTGAAACCCAAAGTTCTTGGTGGGTTCTCTCTATCTCTCAAAGGCTTTCGAAAATTTCAAGGGTTTGTCACAAAACCCCATGTGGCTGGCCAGAAGGACAGAACTTTTCATATCTGCAGGGCTGAGGCTGCAGCTGATGGGCAGCCCTTATATGGAGAAATTGAGTCACCCAAGTTTATGGGTATTGAGATTGTGACCCTGAAGAAGATTGTACCTCTTGGGTTGATGTTCTTTTGTATTCTTTTCAATTACACAATTCTTAGGGATACCAAAGATGTACTGGTCGTGACTGCAAAAGGGTCTAGTGCTGAGATTATACCTTTTTTGAAAACTTGGGTTAATTTACCTATGGCCATTGGGTTTATGCTGATATACACAAAATTGACCAATGTTTTGTCAAAACAGGCTCTGTTCTATACTGTTATGGTTCCGTTTATAGCCTTTTTTGGGGCATTTGGGTTTGTCTTGTATCCTCTCAGCGACTATTTCCACCCCACAGCTCTTGCTGATAAGCTTCTTGCTGCGCTTGGTCCTCGATTCCTTGGCCCGCTTGCAATTTTGAGGATCTGGAGCTTCTGTTTGTTTTATGTCATGGCTGAGCTTTGGGGCAGTGTTGTGGTATCAGTGCTGTTTTGGGGGTTTGCCAATCAGGTGAGAGTCTTGTCTCGTAAGATTATATATATAAATATATATGGTTTTCATTTTTGTTCTTGATTGTATATGAATCATATATTGAGATGTTGATTTTAGTTTAGACATGAGAACTTTTTTGTGATTCATCTTCTTGCTTGTTTAAATTATCTCTTGTGGTTCTAATTTGATTTAGCTATTTGAATTTCTTATGTTTCCCTAGTTCTTACATCAAAGAATTCGTTTTGTTTAAACTAGAGGAAATTATTTGAAGTTTCTTGCCTACTAGTCCTATAGCAATGATTTTAGCATTTGTATTGGCATAATCTGATGTATATGTTTCCTTCCCTATTCTTCCTCATGGACGTAATACTTAGAATCTGGAGAGTTTTGGTCAACATTGTTTTGGTTTTGGTGATTGATGCCTTATTTAATTAACAAAACATATAATCTAATGATGGAGTACTGTTGACCCTTACGATTACTGATAACTCTCACTAACTTCTATTACATCTAATAAATTATGTTAAATAGATAATCTGTATGTGTTTGTTGAGCATGCTGATATGCTCGGTATGCTTTCTATTTATTTGATAGAAGATATCCGTCTTTAAAAGTTTGTTCTTCTGGATTTGCTGATTGAATTGTCCTAGTAAATAGGAAACAATTAATCAATCAGTCTTATCTTATTACTTTTGACTCTTGGTTATCGAAGTGCTTCCAATTTCTTAAGAAAGTAATGAAGGTTGGATGTGAGGTTCTCAACTTCTTGTACTCTCTATGGAGTTATATACATGTGTGTGTATAAGTGCAAATATTTTTTGGATAAATATTTATATTACAAATATTTAATTGGGGAATTGATGCTTTTCTCCTTGACTTTTACAGTATGGAGTTCATTGCTTGTTTTTCTTAAACTATTATCTCAATGAGCTTGTTTAAATTAATCCTCTTCATAGATTGATCTATTAAAAAGTCAAATTAGAGAAGCAGGGTGCAATAATTCAAATGCCCAGGTTTTCAATAAAATGAGAGTGGAAACCTAGAAGTGCCTTGGGTTGTTTGATGTAGTATTTTCCTTGGACATGTACATGTTATTTGATTTGCTTTTAGTTCAAAGGAAAGAGATGCTTATGTGAGTCGCCATGTTCTATGATGGCTATTTTACAAGGAATGGTATGACATTTTCACTTTTAAGTGAATGACATGGCTACTTGGCTAGTAACAAAGACAGACTGAACTGTTTTGGTTAAAATACAGGGCAATAGGTATATGACAAATTCACATTTAACTTCAGACTTGTGCATGATTTAGATGATGGTCATTGCTCAATGATAATGCATTATGCATGAATATGAGGGAGCTAGTTATCTTTTATCAAAGTTAAGATGACTCTGTTCATGTACTAACTATTTCTACTATTTTTTCTCCATTTAATTTTGTTCTCAGTCGGTCGAGGAAAGTAATATTAAGGTGCTAAGTCTTTGAATTTTAAAAGAGTTGAGGTACTAGGTCGAAACATCCTGGTATTTTATCATTTTTTACATTTTTATTTGCTATTAGCTTAATAGTACTGGTTTCGTTGAATGCTTATAAATAAAAATTCCCGTTTCAGGGAATGTCAGTCTTGCAATTTTTAAGTTATATTTCGCATTAAAACTGTATTGTCTGTTGAAATTGTTTGTTCTGTAATGTTAGATTATTTCGAGTCTTGGTTTCTCCGACCAGTTTCTTCTTTTAAGTGTTTGCAGCTGTGACTTGACCATCCTTGCATGATTATGTTTCAGATAACTACTGTGGATGAAGCCAAAAAATTCTACCCTCTGTTTGGACTTGGAGCCAACGTTGCCCTTATATTCTCTGGTCGAACAGTGAAGTACTTCTCTAATTTGAGAAAAAACTTGGGTCCTGGAGTTGATGGTTGGGCCCTCTCCCTCAAAGGAATGATGAGCATTGTGGTGTTGATGGGACTTACAATCTGCGGTCTTTATTGGTGGGTCAACACTTACGTTCCTCCTCCTACTCGTAGCAAGAAGAAGAAGGTAATCTTCATTTTCTTATTATATTTCAACTATCCTTTTCCCTTCACGACTTACAAATTACTTCGTAAATCACCAAAACTGGGGGGGGGGGGGGGGGGGGGGGGGGGGGGGGGGGGGGGGGGGGGGGGGGGGGGGGGGGGGGGGGGGGGGGGGG
>JAUMHB010056170.1:0-10029 GCA_032359685.1 Pittosporum tobira
TTTGTACAATCTATACACGCTATATCATGACCAGACTTGACAATTTAAAATATTAGATTCATATATGTAAATATGTATTCAATTCTTTGGAACCATCCAAATTAAAGTCAAGTTATTTTATAAGAACAGGTGTACTTTTAAAATATTTTTAACGCCTAAATCAGAAAATATACAAATATTTAATAAATATATATACACAAAATTCGAAATTTTTATGAACACACAACTCCAAAAACAGCCATACAGCCCACGGGTTAAGAGCTCGTCTGCTTAATAACTTTAAAAAAATTAACCTGAATTGAAGATTCCATAGTCATGATGGATGATTGGCTGTCATATTTCTTCCATTCCATGATATGCGAACTTTATATTTTTCACGCATATTAAGAATTAAAATTAATTATTAACAGATTATTAAATTTATTTATGAGTAAATTTGAAATATAATCTTAAAAAGTGAATAAATTTTAATTTGATATGATAATTCTTTTTTTTTTCTTTTTCGATTTTGTATTTTTTTTTTTTTGTTGGTTCTTTTTGTTTATTTGTTGGCTCTTTTTTTTTTTTTTTTTTTTTTTTTTTTTTTTTTTTTTTTTTTTTTGTTTTTTTTTTTTTTTTGTTTGCTATTTTTTTTTTTTTTTTTTTTTTTTTTTTTTTTTATTTTACCATGTTGCTGATTTATGCCTGCGATTTGGTAAATTGAGTCAACATGTACCCAGAAAAAAAAGGGTGAAGTGAGTCAACGAGCCACTTTTTTACCGAAACAGAGAGTCAACAATGCACTCTAATGCAAGTAATGGTCACCGTATCTGCATGTCATCTTTGACCCATTTAACAAAAATCATGTCATCTTTTGTCACGTAGAGCATTATTCCCATATTTAAATTGGTCCGCATTTCGTTGTCATACTGTATTAGGTACATGTCAACTCATAAAATCATTCAATTCATTAAAATAAAAAATTTTAAAAATAATACAAAATTAATCGAAATAAATGTGTAATTGTTTTTCTAAAAAAACTTAATATTTTTTCCGTCTCAATTTATATGTTCTAATTAGAGATTGTATATATTTTTAAAAAATCTCTTTAAAATACTCTTAAAATATCATTACGTGATAACCGATGAGAATAATTTGTTGTACATACTAGAAAGAGAAAAATTTTTTTGATAAAAAATAAATAAATTTCTTACTTTTAATGTTTGATTTTTCTAATTAAAAATTTTAATTAATTAAATAAGGATAATATTAAAAAATTGAAAATAAATTAAAAAATAACAAATAAATTAAGACAAACTATATATATATATATAATAAAATGGGACGATAGAGTAAAATAATACTATAATATCACGTGTCATGAAAGATAGATAAATTATATTTTAAGTTTTTAACACATTTAATTTAAAATTATTTACAACCCCTTAGATAAGACACTCCTACGAAGTACTTCATTCGTTCTAAAAATAAAATCACAAGTTTAATTTATTTTTATTTTAAAAAAAATATTAAAACATATATATTATTATAATTGATAGATAATTTTATAATTCATATTTTTTAATGTGAATCTATTTAATTTATAAATAATTTAAATTTATTCTCTTTTATTTTATTATTTATAAGAGTTAGGCTTGGAATTATGTCTAACCATACTACTTAGTATTATATTTGAAGATCAACATTTAAAAAAAGAAAAAAAAAATTGACACTTTGAAATCCAATATCGTTTCTGCAAACTAAACCTACTACTTCCCGAAAGTAATACTAATAACTTGACGGAAATGATACGTCTGTTTTAAATCACATGTTATGACTTATGACAAGATTAAATAAACATAATGCTCTTTTCGTTCCATATTAAAAGTCGTTTTACCTTGATGCATACAGATTAAGATCAATAATAAATATTAATATTTAATTTTAATTTTATCTTTTATTAAAAATTGTGAGCAAGAGAAAGAATGAAATTAGGGAATTAAAACTCCCTGGAAAGATGAGAGAGATTAGGGATAATATAGGAAAATATCTATTATGTTTTTCTAAAAAATTACAAATGACAATTATTTTAAAACAAATTTTATTTTCTAAAAATACCATTATTTTGGAATGGAGGGAGTATTAGGCAACATATATTTTATTCCGATTGCCAAAAATTATCTTGAAATTTTGTAATGCTAAAATTTAACGTGATAAATTTTTTTTCTCAAATTTACATTCTAACCTTAAAAGGTTGTCTAATAAAATGATATTCATTTAATCAAATAAAAGTTATATAATTTCAAAATTTTATGCTAGTTCTCGGTCAAAGATTTCTCATATACAAAAAATAAAATGAAATAAAATAAAATAAAAAATTATAGTGATATAAGAAAAATTATTCTAAATGACTTTATTATCAAACCATATTTATTATCAAAATGACTTTTACACCCAAAATATGAAAATCACCATCATTTTTCTCTTCCCTTTTCGATTTTATCTTAAATTTTGTGCTTTTTTATTCGACGGATGAGCTTGGAACTAGGAAATGAGGAGTAAAAGAAAGGGAAAAGAAATAAAAATAAAAAAAAAATCTTAACTAACATAAATTTAAATATTATAATTACAAAAATTACAATACAGTATCAAAAATTTATATTAGAATATAGTTAAATTGATTGATAGAAAATCTTTAATAAATTTTATAATTTATTTGTAATGTTATTTTCTTTTATTTTTATTATTTTTGTATTTTTTGAGTTTTAAATTGAAAAATTATATTATGTCAGAAGTGGGCAGAAATCAGTAATAAGTCACGTGGGTCGTTGTTATAAGTACTTGCATTGGATTCACATTGTCCCGTACTGGCAGACTCCGTCTCCTCATATCATTCCCATCACATTCCACATTGTGGACCCCACCTGCCCAACATCCACCAAACGGCACTCCTTCGCTTGCTCTCTCGGCAATTTGATGCCGTTTCTGTACTGTACTTGATGTTAACATCAATGGCGGCCAGACCAATATTACACTAAGAATCATATGGCTGGTGATTAAAATATTCGTCTTCTGATTTAAAAAATGAATGTAAAAGCACCACCATTAAAAATAAATAAAAATAATTCTGTGCCCTTCTGTGTAACTGTTTTCTTAAAATATAAAATGCTTACATGTAGCACATGTGGCTCCATATTTTGTTCTTGTCCTTTTTAGGGTTCATGGAACTGCTTTTTGGTAAGAACTGTATGGCTCCTTTGAACATTAAAATCCAAATGGGTTTGGGCTTTTAGTGAGATTCTCCAAATTTGGGCTCATGGATTTCATTTGAATGGTGATTTTTAGCTCTGAATTGGGTTCTTGAAAATAGTTCAATCAAATTTTGAAGTTGAAGATTCAGAGGAAAGATTGGATTCTTTCATCTCCATAACAAAATCAAGGTATTTGAGCACTTCATTCGTACCTTCACATGTTAATTTGTTTGAGCTATTTGAAACTCTCAAGTAGTAATCCAATCTGAACTTCACAAGTTTGGAGGATAACAATAATTGTGATCTCTGTATTGAGGGATTGCACAGTATTGTGAAATTGGGAATTTATGCTGAAATAAATTGTTTATTAACTGTGTCTGATTTGGGGGGAAAGATGCATGATTACTGATTGAAGGAAGTCTAGGTTGTTAGATTGAAGAAAGTCTTGTCTTCATTTTTGGTATTGGGAAAGAATTTTTGTGTTTGATCAATGGAGAAACAGGTTAGTTTCCGGACTGATAAAATGGAAAAACAGCAGAGTTTTGGTCGTGGGGTAATGGAGAAACAGAAGAGCTTTCGATTAGCAATGGAGAGACAACTCAGCTTTGGTGGTGAAAGGAAGAAGAGTAAAGAGTCTCCAGGGAAACGGGGTGATTCTCCACTTCATCTTGCTGCTAGAGGTGGGAATTTGATAAAGGTCAAAGATATTCTTCAGAGGCTTGTTGGTAATGCAATAATTGATTTGCTTTCGAAGAAAAATCAGGAGGGTGAGACTGCTCTGTATGTTGCTGCAGAGAATGGGAATGCCATTGTTGTTGGAGAATTTTTGAAACATTTAGACCTTCAAACCGCCTCTATTGCAGCCAATAATGGTTATGATGCCTTTCATGTTGCAGCAAAGCAGGGCCATCTTGGTAAGAATATAATCTTTTCAGATACAATTGTTTACAATGTTATAATTATAAAATTAAAATTTATATTTTTGTGTAAAATATTTTTATACGTCATTTGTTAAATAAATGTTGAACATATTAATACAAATTTTCAAGATATAACGTTTGTTTTTAAATAAAAATATCTTTTATTAGTTTTAAATAAATATATGATATTTTGTTTTTCCCTGAGGAAAAAAATTGATTTGGCATTGAACACTTGGAGCTTGAAGGAGATATAATATTTATTTATTTTTTTAAACTTTGTGGCCTTCAAATTTTAAAGAAAACAAAGAAAGATGGCAAAATGAACCAAAAGTTCTCCCGCTAAACTAAATGACTACATGAAATCCATCTAGATTCTATTATATGTATGATTTAAAAGTTGAATGTAATGAAATTATAATTAATATAAAAGTAGTGGGGAAGATAATGAGTGATTGTATTTAATATTATAATTGTTTTATGTATTGTATTTAAAACTCTGGTTAACTTGGTAAGTCACGTGAAATTTTCTTTTTAGCCCTCACTGAATTATGAAACTAAATGTTATGTTGAAAGATAATTTTATCCAGAAGTACCAAAAGTGCAAACGAAAAACATGGATTGACTGAATGAGTTTCTACCCGCTTGTGCTTATATATATATATATGGCCTAGCGTTTGATTATTTTTGTTTGCTTTGATAATAGAATCACACCAATTCGATATTGGCATATGCGTAGTAAACTATGTGAATGCAGCATGAAATCTACTCCCTTAGTCTTACAAAAAGAGTCCTATTTAAGATTTTTAAATATATTTTCGTCCTATTTCTCTTGCCACAATATATGTGCAAGCATTGTGATACTCTCAACGTTCCACAAAAGAGTCTCATTTGTCAAATTCTTTTGAGTTACATTTGCATTGATGATGGTATAAAATGACAAGATGTCATTATGTTTACTATAACAATTACATTATCATACCATCACCACCATCACCACCAAATTGAACTAAACACTCATTATTTTATGGATACATATGGAAAAAATATATCCTTAATTTTCACGATTTTTTCAAATGTGGCTCTATTTGTAATATAGAAGGGAGTAATCTCTTGCTTTTTGTCCTCCTGAAACATCTTTTTTGGCACAATTGCAGAGGTTGTGAAGGAACTTTTGCGTTCTTTTCCCAATCTAGTCATGACAACGGATGTATCCAATTCTACTGCATTACACACAGCTGCAGCTCAAGGACACATTGACATAGTCAATCTGCTTCTGGATGCTGACTTGAATCTTGCTAAGATAGCACGGAACAATGGTAAGACAGTACTCCATACAGCTGCAAGGATGGGCCACTTGGAAGTGGTGAAATCTCTATTAAGCAAAGATCCAAGTATTGTTTTTCAGACCGATTTGAAAGGGCAAACTGCACTGCACATGGCGGTAAAGGGGAAAAATGTGGATATTGTGCTTGAACTAATCAAACCTGACCCCTCGGTTATGAGTTTGGAAGATAGCAAGGGAAACACTGCACTGCATATTGCAACACGAAAGGGTTGGACTAAGGTATTTTCTCGTTTTTTCTTATCTTTATTTCTTACTACCTCTAAAATTTTGCATTCTACAAGAAGAGTTCTATTTTGAAATTTTGCAAATATTAAGGATATATATTTCTGTCACAGTTCCCCCCAAACCCAATGAATGGTTAGTTTAGAAGTGATGGCATGATAATGAAATTGTGTTACTTAATAAACTTGGAAGACATATTTCATTTTATACTAGATTCATTAAAGATAGGGCTATTACTGTGGAACAAAAAAATGATAAATGGGTCTCTTTTTGTGTGGGACCAAGCAAGTATAAGCTTAGTTTAGCATATCCAGAAACTTAAAATGACCTATGCTTGAGTTATGCATTAATGTTGGAGTTTGGATTTGTTTATGGAAGATGGTGTGTTGCCTAGTATCAGCAGAGGGCACTAACATCAATGCAATTAACAAGGCTGGAGAGACCCCTCTTGACGTTGCAGTGAAATTCGGAACTCCAGAACTTGTCACCATTTTAAAGGAAGCTGGAGCCACTCATGGGAAACCCCCGACAGAAGCAAAACAACTCAAGCAGACAGTCAGCGAAATAAAGCATGGTGTCCAGTCCCAAATCCAACAAACCCGTCAAACTGGCTTCCGGGTCAAGAAAATCGCAAAACGGATAAAAAAGCTCCACATTAGCGGTCTCAACAATGCCATAAATTCAGCAACTGTTGTCGCCGTCCTTATAGCAACCGTAGCTTTTGCAGCCATTTTCACTGTGCCTGGTCAATATGTCGAGAAGTCAACAGACGGTTATTCACTTGGCGAAGCCCATATAGCCAAGTACCCTGCTTTCGTAATATTCTTTTTATTCGACAGTGTGTCATTATTCATATCTCTGGCAGTCGTTGTAGTGCAGACCTCGATTGTTGTGATAGAAGAGAAGGCGAAGAAGCAACTCGTGTTTGTGATAAACAAGCTAATGTGGTTGGCTTGCCTTTCCATTTCAATCGCATTTATTTCTCTGACTTACGTGGTGGTTGGGACCCATGAGATGTGGCTTGCTGTTTATGCAACTGTTGTTGGTAGCTCAATCATGCTCACTACAATTGGATCGATGTGTTATTGTGTGGTTCAGCATAGGTTGGAGGAGTCGAAGATGAGGAGTATAAGGAAAAATGAGACTCCCCGTTCGATTTCATTGTCTATGGCATCGGATCCAGAGATCTATAATGAAAAATATAAGAGGATGTATGCAGTTTAAGAACTAAAGATTTTCGGATTAAAAACAAGGCAACTGATTGTAACATGTCAGGATCATGTGGATTCTGTGGAGTGGCTAGAAGGTGACAATGACAGATATATAATATAATCTGCATGTGAGTCTACGTAATCCGTAATACCGTATGTATGTGCAAATTGTTCTGAATCAATGATAACATTTGTGTGTGTATATATATTATCTATGAAGATAAATTTCCCAGAAAATCCTTTTTAGTTTTTGTTAGCTGTTCGGCAATTTTTCCTTTTGTCCCTTTTTTTTTTCCATAGATGCTTTGTGCTGCCATGGGAAAACTTGAACAAACGATACATTTACTGGAATTTGAATGCATATGTTTTTGAGTAAATTGATTAAAAGCTAACAAGCTTCCTTCTTCTGCTTGCTTATATTCTACAGTAACCTTTCTACATTATTCGACAAACAGTTTGTCCATGAAAATTACAGTATGTCTTTTGAATAGAAGCTTTCTGCTAGGACATTACTAAACACAGAAATGATGTGGTGGAATAGAAATCAAGAGTATGTACAATAGAAAAGCTAACTAATGTTATCTGAAAGAGGAAATTGCACGGCTTCGCGTCAGGTACTAGCATACTCTTAAACACTACTTAAAGATTATGAATTCATTTCTGCTCTATGTTTTCAAATTCCTTTTCGCTTACCCTCAAGAACCATGCTAACTCCGGTCATCCATATCAGACGAACTGCCTCCGTGCCGGAGTCCAGACCGGTGATATGTATTTCCTTGGTATTTTTTGGAACTGTTCATTTTTGAAGAATCAACACGAACTGATTTTGACGAGAAGCAGTGGCGTACGTTGACTCGGTGAGTTTTCGACTCGGTTGAACAACTGCCTCGTACAATCACCAGCAACACCACTTCCTTGTCTCTGGTGTCTTCTGACCACCAGCTCTGTGGAACACCATCAACAAATTCTTCCAATGTATGAAATTCCTCATGGCGTACTAAAATATCTGCAACTTGGTCGGGTCCGATTACCCCTGTTGCCGGGGAGACCTAGACAATAATGAAAAGTGCATAAATTACAGTAAGGTTACCAGAACATTATTGATATAATATATCCTGCATTTTTTGAAGAGTAAAAATTTGGTTCATTAACAGTGTATACACAAGTAGTATTAAAATCATGACACATCAAAAATACAATTAGTATTATATAAAGTAGTATTAAAATCATGACACATCAAAAATACAATTAGTATTATATAAAGTAGTATTAAAATCATGACACATCAAAAACACAATTAGTATTATATAAAATACATGATATTGCATGGCCTTATTACCGCTTGTGCATACATGGTTGGTTTTTATTGAAAATTAGTTCTTTCGAATAACCATGATAAAAAATTATGAACCGGAGCTCAAGAATTAGTTATCTTGCTTCTCTCAATTATACATCGTACTTATAAAGTTGTACCCAATGTAATAATTTACAATTTTATATGCACCAGACACAACTGGTTATGCAAAACTACTGATCAGTCCACTATTCAGTTTATATAGACCCTAAAATTTATGTATATTAAACTCTCATCCTAAAGTTTGAGATCAAGATTCAATAGGAAGGTGGTATGTATTGCGTACTGTAAGATAATGTATTGTATATCAACGCGTAACACGTGATATAATGCGATTTAAATTACACTTAAGTTATGTTTAGCAACTCAATCCCAAGTCTTGGAACTAGAATTGAAGTGCAAATTTCAACTAGATTTCAATTCGATGAAATTTCAAACATGCTTTCAATTCTAATCCCACACTAGGGAATTGAGTTGTCAAACATAGCTTTACCGATACATATTGAATTGTTGATGAATTATATCACATTGTATCGTAAGATACATATCGCGTATCATAATAACTCGGCAATTATGAGTCTAATTACCTCAAGCCAACGAGGGAAACCGTAGGAGCCTCTAGGGCGATAATCTTGAACTTCTTCACCCTCCTGGATAGTAGTCTGTCCTTCACATAAAATGTGAAATATAGCTTTGTCTATCCCACTCTTGTTGGTGATTTTCAAAGTGCACGTGTCTTGGCTCTGAAGGGTTATCCGGTTGGTACTAACACCAGTATTCAGAACGTACCGTTGCTCCTCCTGCAAGGACTTTATCGTGTCGTTTGAGTTGATGATTTTTCCCAGCTCTTGCCTCCGCACTGATCTATCAACATGAGCGATTTCGACATTGAATTTGCACCGGACGGGTTTATGATCACTTTCTACCACTTCCATGCAGGCCTCGTACCTGTTGAATGGAACACAAGAAGAGTAAAACAATGCAAAAAGGTAAGAAGGGAAACAAATAAAATAAAATAAAATCCCGGGGAACCTACAGTAATATTGAAGCGACTACAGGGCACTCTAAACTGCACCCTAATGATGGAGATGATCGATTGTCTCGATATAGTATCCTATCACACCAGGCAGGAATTCGCTTCTTCTCCCCAGAATCATATCCTGGATAAAACAGAAACATTTATATTAAAAAGAAAAAGAAGTACTTGATATTTACAAGGTAACTCTGCATCACGAAGTGGTGCATGCTTGAATAATTTCCACGTCATTAAAACAATGAGAAATAAATAAATAAATTATAATTGTCTAACACAGATATTAGCCTACTACTATTGTATCATACCTCCTAGACCGGGTTTTCCACGCTCGAACTTGTAAGTAGGAGGAAATCTGATGAGGGCTTCCCTCATTCCTTGGAAGACTTTACCAGCTTTCATTTCTGCTCTCAGCTGATCCCTTTCTCGTAGCCAGTCGAAACTTCTTTGGGAAACAAAGTCTCTTGCTTCATCGTAAGATATTCCAAAAAGTCGATAATTAAAATCCCCACAAAAGATAACCATATCCGCTTCAGTTAAATCAGGCTTCCTGTCGTCAGGATTGATTGCTGCAGCCTGTCAAAGAAGAAGACAATCTAGCTGAATCCATAATTTGAAATAGATAAAGAAGTACTCCCTTGTTCGACAAAATGAGTCTCACTTCCAAAATTTTCGAACTCTTTATGTGGAAAATGAAAAAATTGTGAAACGGGA
>JAUMHB010056181.1:0-10794 GCA_032359685.1 Pittosporum tobira
ACTAAATGTGTATAAAATTAAATTCCAAAAGTATAATTTATTTTTCTAGCATTTGTTTAAATTTTCGGGGTCTCACAGTAATAATTAAAATAGTAGATCATATTTAATAAAGTTAAGATAAATTAGATAATTTATATTTTTAAATTTTACAAAAAAAAAAAGTGTTATAATTAATTTGGGATTATCCCCAAAAAAAGTGTTGCACTTAATTGTTTCATTTTTCTAGTTTAGGAGTTGATTCTCTTTCCATTATAGAAGCATTGCAATATATTTTGATAATTGTGTAACATTAATCTAAAAATTTATAGAAAATAAATTATATCCTTTTGACTTTATTAAAAAAATATTTTATTTTATCTATAAATTATATTCTTAATTATAATTTAAATATTAAAAATATTATAATATATTTTTTCATAAATCTTCGAATTTATATCACATGATCATCAGACTAAGTTGCCTCTTTGATCGAGGGATGTACTCATTTGATAACAACGGTTAGAGAATAAGTATTTAGACGCAATAAAATATAATATTTGATAAAATAAATTTATATTTAAAAAATTAAAATTTATATTTAAAAAATTAACACTAAATTAAATTTAAATTATAAATTATAATTTAATAAATTGAAAAAGGTTTCCAGCAAACAAAGGATCCTGACATACGTGTCACCAACTCAACATGGCTGCGAGGGAACACAAGATTTACATTTAACTTGAAGGAATCCTACATAAAGGATTGGACAAGACCAAGACTTTCAATGTTTGTTAGTCAACAACTCGTGTTTGCGCGGGGGGAGGGGGGGGGGGGGGGCACACAAGTCTATAATATGTGAGAGAGATATTTTGTGTAATTGTCAAGTCTATAATATGTGAGACATATTTTCTTGAAAAAATAAAAGTCTATGGGGGGATATATTGATATGACAAATTAAAAACATGTATCAATCGGATTCAAAGAGATCAAATTGGACATGAGAAAGTGATACTGTGGCTCAAGTGGAATATGATCACGCAATTTTCAACAAATTAAATCTTATTATATACTTTTAGTTATCGACCTCTAAATCATTTTATGGGAATGTGGATATGTTTGGATGATTAACCAATAAAAAATCATAACCAAAACAAGACTATATCTATTTTTTTTTTCCCCTTTAAATAGATCAAAGGTATAACTTAATGCCAATATCTTTTCTTTTATCTTGTAGTTTTTAATATTGAAAATAGAAGCAAACGGGCTCGATTCGAGATTGCTCAATTAAAAATTCAATTCGCGTTCGATCTGAAATATTAATGATTATAATACGATTATATTTTAAAGTTTAATTAATTACTCAAATATTATTAAATTAATTTTTTCTATTTATATTCAATGTAATTCGCTCAAAAGTTTCAAACTACTCGAATTTAATTCATATTCATGCTTAACTCGGTAGTTAAGTGAGCTATATACGAATTTTATTTTAAATTTGATAAATTAAAAAAGTAGAATTTGAACAAGTCGTATTCAGCTCGATTCATTTCGTTTTCACCTGTAATAGTTTTTGCATGAATCACATTTTTGATACCATAATAATATTAGAGAATTTTTAATACAATCAATGGTTTTTTGGTAATTTTTTATATAATTTTAATTTAAATTTCACTTTAATTTTTTGATGAATTAATTTTAAGCTACAAATCCATTCTACCCAACAACCAAACATAGCACGTATTGGTGCGTCTTCTTTTAAGATTGTAGGGTGGACAATTGTAACTAAATGTGTAAATGAGTCGAATCAAGTTGAATATTAATATGTTCATATTTACTTGTATAATTTGTCGAGTTCAACTTTGTCTATGACTTGTTTAACTCTCAAATCAAGCGCGAATATAAATTGAGCCAAAACAGTTTGAAGTTTTTGAGCGAATAATATCGAATATTACTAAAAATAATAATTTTATAAGGTCCCAATAAATAATCAAATTTAAAAATATGATCATATTCTATTCGTTATTATTTTAAATTGAATTCAAATTGAGTTTTTTTATCGAGAGATCCCGAATCAATCCGAAATCGTTTGATTTTATTTACGGTATTAGTTGTAGCAAACACCGAGCTGAACTGATGAAAGGATTGGGCTAACTTGAGTAAATGGGCTTGTGGAGGTTTAAGCCCGGCCTGGCTAAATCAACGACCTCCATACTCACGCGCGATCAATAAAAAGTGCCGGAACTTTGAACTAGAAGGATTGTAAGCTGAGTGGGCCTCCGTTGATACGAGAGTGCAGGATAGCATGATATTAAGATATTTGATAGAAGCCCATATTTCTCATGCATTAAATAAGAATTTTTTTGTTGACGTCTAATGTTATTGATGTTCTAAAATTCGATAAGTAAATTTATTCAATTGAAGAAAAGTTTAATGTCTCAAATAAATATTTAATTATTACTTATTATTATATTTAACATATTCAGTCATTATTAAAAAATTAATCAATTCATTAAAATTTTATTAAAAAATACTTACTCTAATACTCAAATGTACAGAGAGTTTTACAAACTAAAGTTACTAATCATCTTTTTCTTGTACTCTAAAATCAGAAGGTATTAATTTGGTTATCCAGGACAAGACCGTGCACTCGGCCACAGAAGATCATAAGCTTCCCCATCTCTCTTTTCTGTACAGCTCCTAATAAGCCAAAAACCACGTGTATGAAAACAAAGGCCCTTCAGTACATGCAACCTCTGCATGCAAACTTTCAAACACGTAACACACGTTCTTATCAACACTTGCCATCCTCTACGAGCTTCCTCTATTATAAATTAACACCCTCAGATCACCTCCCTTATTATATTATTTACTGGATAAGTTCTTCACCGTCGGATCCAATTCAAATTAATCATCAATGGCCGAGTATCATCGTCAGCAGCAGCCATACCGTGAGGAACCGCGGTCCCACCAGGTGGTTAAGGCAGCGACGGCGGTCACAGCTGGAGGGTCCCTCTTGGTTCTCTCCGGCCTGACCCTTGCCGGAACGGTGATCGTACTCACTGTAGCCACTCCTTTGCTGGTCATTTTCAGTCCGATTCTTGTCCCGGCGGCGATAACCACGTTTTTGCTGCTCACTGGCTTCTTGGCTTCGGGGGGATTCGGTGTAGCGGCAGTGTCAGTGCTTTCATGGATCTACAGGTATGGGCTCCGAAAATATAAACGATTTCAAATTGAAAAAAAAAAAGAAAAAAAGAAAAAACGTGAAGCAGTAATTCTAATGTTTTTGAATTACTACCTGAAAAACTGGCATGGACAATTGGACAAACATCTATCTATATATACACACACACACATATGCATATGATGGGTGGATGCACACAGGTATGTGACAGGGCGGCACCCAGTGGGGGCAGATCAGTTGGAGCACGCAAGAATGAAGCTGGCCAGTAAGGCTCGGGAGATGAAGGACAAGGCAGAGCAGGTCACTAGTTCTTGAGCACATTTGCAGTGCTACATTGGATTGATGGATAGACCCATCCATTGAATTATATATGTCTCTTAGTAATTTATAATTGTTGTTGCTGTTGTTAATGTTGTTGTTGTGTAGTTTGATTTGATAATAATTATGGGGTTTGGTTGTCTGTTGAATTTAGCCCGCATGAATAATACTATCCCTTTCCAAAGTCAGGTGTTTATTCTTTTTCTGTACCTTCTGAAATTAGATATATTTTCTATCATACTCATTAAATACTATTTGATTACAATTTTAGCATACAAAAAATATTTTAAAAAATAATACTATCCCTTATGGAACCAATTTGACCAGTTAATCTTGTCCAGTTCAAAGTCCCAATTTCATGATTATGCGACCATAACTAATAATTTTATCTTTGATACTAAGAAAATTTCAAATTATGTATTTCTTATGAAACTAAGCAATTTTGATACTCGAAACTTTGGCATGCCACGAACCTCACCATCGAACCAAATTATAGTGATTTCTTTCGAGCTTTTGGGAATGTCCGAAACTGGTTACATTTGTTTATGTGCGTGTTACTCCTCATCTGGACTTATTTATTGCAATGAGTTTTGTTTTTTGGGGGATGACAGGAAAACATCTTTACGGCCACTCTACAGATCGGGGTTTGAGAATCTCTTGCCTTTAATTAATATTTTTAAAATCACAAAATTTGGAGATAATAAATTAGTATTATATGATTATAATGATTTAATTTATCGTTTTCTCACTTGAAAATACTGAGATATATTGGTTTCGAAAATATTATAGGACAAAAAATTGGAGGGAGTATCTAACAAATAATACATGGTACGTGATGTACTGGGATTAATGATGAGATGCAAGAGAAAAAGAAAAAATAAAATAAAATAAATTAGAGGTTCTGTTTTTTTAGGTACAGTTATAATCAATTCAGAAATAAAATAAATATGTTTTTTTTTTTTTTTTAATTATATTTACAATTAATTCCTACAGTTGGTCGTGTAAATAAATTTACGTGTAGATAAACTTACGAAATACAACATTTATACACATGCACCCTTATAATAATTTAACTGCTTCAATAATTTTAAAACATTCGCATTCTCTAACTGAAATCCTTTTAAAGACATCTTTCATTGAGAGAATAGGAACAACGTTCAAGTAGTCTGAACAGCCAAAACCAGAAGTGCAAAAATATAAGTATTTTACGAACAGATTGGAGCAAAATTAATATGCCTCCAAGAAGAATCTGAACAGCCCCTGAACCAGGAAGAGGGCGCAACAAAATGCTCAAAATTATTCTTCTCCTTCCGACAAAATAAAGGATGACCACCATATATATATTATCCTGCTCATTAGCTTCTCATAAGATCCAAGTCTTCTTGCCTTCCAAATTGTTCAAGTATCACATTACACTTGTCCATGGTGCGCGCATCCAGGAGTCCATGATTCCACAGTTTGACCATAAACAGTCTCCAACACCTGCCAACAACATATATTGAAATATTAGGAATTGAAGAAGAAAAAAATTTTTAAAAAATTGATATCATGTATCTTTTCTTCATTTATCATATAACCCATATACTTCTTGCGGACAAAGAAATTTGTTGCATAGAGAAATATGGTATTACCTCTGTTCAAAGAATAGAGATAGTAATTCTTTTTTGATACATTCCAAAATTCAAGATGCGTTTCTATGTTAGTACCATAAAATACCAGGATATTGCTAATTTATCATTTCATTATAAATATAGATGAAATTTTACACCTTTCTGTATTTTTTTTTTCTTTTCTGAAAACATGTTCATTATTTGTAAAAATTGCAGTGGAATATCTCTATTTAAAAACCGTGTTTCTTTGAGGTGTCTCTAATCATTTAAAAATTTTACGACATTTTTAAAACTCAAGGGACAGGCAGTTACACAAGGGAGAGACACACATAATTGAATCAAAGACGGAACCAGATTTGGCAATGCCACAACTTAAAGCTAGGAAGATGAGCAAAAGCTACCTAAGCAAAGCCGGTGCCAGCACAAGTTCTTCTCCATGCAGTTTCGAAAATGACTCACATGCCCAAGGAATATGACCATCTGCCAGAACCCTGATGAAAACATAATATGATATTAGAAGGAAGCGTAGAACTACATATATTAAGTTTTCGGTCAAATGATACTCTGCTAACATGAACTTGACCCCTTTCTTCTTTTCATATATTAATTTTCACAATCAATTTCTGAACTAAGTTTAGGACACAACCCAAGCAACTTGCACAGTGAAATTTGATGCACGTGAAAAAACATTAAGCAACCTAATATTGCTTATATAGAGATACAAGTGATATATATATATTTCCAAGTAGAAGTATTATTGAGTGCTTACCCTACGACACGTACACAATAGCTAAATCTCACACATATTCCTACACAAGAACCTAGACACGTAAAATCAACCTCAATAATCCATTGATTGTGCAACCTTGTTTCTCTAAAGGGAAAGAATTTGCAAATTTCACCAATTCAAATTTAAAATCCACTTAAGCAACAGCTGATTGGAAACTACAAGAGAAACCCCAATAGTTGAGGACTCAGCAAATGCAACAAATCCTCTTCTGAGATCAGGAAAATCTAAATATTAACTTATGAAAGGTAGGGCAAATGTTGCAAGAAGTCATATATGACACAGTTTTGTTTGCATCAAATCTCTCATGCACGAAAAATACTTCAAAGCTGTGGTAGAGGTGGAAATAAATTTAGACGAAAACAAAATCCAAGTGGAATAATTGAGATCAGACACTACCTTTGCTTTCTAACAAATGAATTCCAGAGATGCATCATCTGCTTCTCATCTTTGGTGACATCCACAAAATCATCAAGCATCTGCCAAATATCAATAATTCATTATTAACAAGGATCACTTTAATCACAACCAATAATTCAAGATATGGTCATCGTCTGTAAGCAAAAATGCATTTTTATTTTTGAATTATTTAGCAGCCTAGCGGCGTATTGTCAATTGGATGAAGACAGATGATGGCTCTCAAAGACATTTAAATAGTTAGTACTTAGTAGTGGTTTCCACAAGTACACTTGAAGGCGTAGGAATAGGGTAGTTACAAATTTCTTCCATACACAATAACATTAATGCACAAATAAATACATTATTGATATTTTATTCTAAAACTAGACTAATGCACACCAACTACTGCAATTTTGTTCTACTTTACGAGTAGCTCTAACTTCAATTTTTAGGATTAGTATATACTCCCTCAGTTCCAAATAATTACAAAGACAAGATTATAATTATGAATGGAGCTAGTAATTTAGTACCTTTTACAGTCTATTCTTGATTATTAATTTGGATTATTTTCACTTAATCTCTATCCAGATTCCGTTGACCATTGCTCTTTGGTTGTACGGAATCCCATTCTTAAAAAATAAAAAATAAAAAAAATATTTGATGTCCTTTCTTTCAAAAGGCATTGAGGCCTTCGAGGGATGTTTGGCTCTCATTCTTCATAACTTTGTCTGATTCTAACATACTTGATGTCCTTTCCTTCAAAAGGCATTGGGGCCTTAAGGGAAGTTTGGATTTCATTCTTCATAACTTTGTTTGATTCTAGTTTATTTTAAAAAACGATGGAAGTTTAGCTATATAGGAAGTTACCAGGTAATCATAGAAAGACACAAACATACACCTCCGAAATATTTTTGTAAGTGTTTTTAAACATACCCTTCGGTCCTCAAAATCTGCAACGTCATCGTCAACTTCATCCTCACTGTCCCGATCTGAGAACACTTGCTGTAATGCCATTGGCTTCACATATAATAAAAAAATTTATTTTCAGAAACGTATGCTTGGATATCCCCTATTAAGTACAGTATTGTAACCAAAAGAAAGATAACAGACTTGTATAATATCCAAAACTCCTGCTATATTACAAGTTTTCCTATGGACCAAAACTTGGCGAACAAGCGTCATAAGATTCAAACAAATGTAATAATATAAATAAAGTAGTAGTAGGCTAGTAGCACATCACCTGAGCTCGGTGTGAGTGAAAGAACTGTCTCTTTTGCAGCAGTGTACGACTGAGAAGGAAAAAAAAATAAAAAAAAATACAGCCCTATCAAATTAAAGTTATTGAAACCAAACACACGGGCTTCATCTATAGAAAATAATTATATATCGAAGTATGCAATGAAAAGGATTAACAGATAGAACTTAAGCAAAGTGCAATGACCTAGTGATCCTGAAACCAGACTCCAACCTGATAACAAATGAAATGATAAATCTACCACCAGAACCTTTATAAAGTACAATGATATGTGCCTTGATGATAAAATGGCTACACAAAGTTCTTTGGATACTACCATAAGTAGAATTCCGAGGGTTAATGGTTGTTTGAATTTTGATGAACTAAAGTCTGACTAATATAGGAATTACCTTCAACTAAATTAGCCAATAATACAGAAATGAATGTACAAAATTTCGCCCTAAACAAGTGCGTATTAGCATCTATAATATCATATCTGATACAGGAATACCATTACTAAAATTAGCTTTGATTCACTCAATTGGTAGTTAACATTTAGCAAAAATGACGAGCCCCAACCTGCATCCACCCTAGTAAAGTTTTGAGTCATTGACTACTTAATATTAAAACAATTCTTGATTCACTCAATTGATGAACTAAAGAAAGAAACAGGTACCCAATGACATACTTTCTAGAATCAGAGCCCTGGGCTGATAACTTTCGTGTCTTCGCAAATGTTAGCATCGCAGGAGGTGCAATGTTGCTTCCGGAAGCTGATTGAACACATTCCGGATCTGCAGCAAATGAGGCTGCGGCACTTGAACAGCCTGTTACCATAGGACAAATTGCAATTAGGATGTCAGCATGACGTCATCAGTAGTAGGATTGATCATTCTCTAAAAACTAGATTAATTGTTTGATAATACAAAAGGAAAGGTTGATCAAACGGAGGGAAATGTACCATTTATCTTGCCCCAATGTTGTTCAGTGGTTGCTGCTGGCAAATTGGAATCTAAGACAAGTGGCCGAACATGCTTTGCCTTTTGCAATAGACTCTTTGGATATCTGCGGTTTGGTGGCTTTGCACTAGGGAAAAAACCATAATTTTCATCCATTCAAATTCATTCAACAGTCATATTAATTATTAGACTACATAACAATATCACAGAAACTCATCAACGCTGAGCAACGCAAAAAAATATAACTTACCAAAAAAAAAACGTTTGTTGCTTAGGATCAACACCATCTGCAACGACCTGATTGGAAAGTTAAGATACTTTTAGTATAATAGTGATTTCGAACTAACCAGAAGAAAAATTATATATGTAGCTCTGATAAAATATGCATATGTTGACATGAAAAGCAAGTGTTATAGACAAAGTATTTGGATTCATATCTGCAGATATACTAATCTCCAGCATAATTATAAATCATAAACAAATACCAACATTCAGGATAAAAATAGAGTTTCTGACCTCAGAACTCCATTGATCAGTATTTACAGATACATTCACGGCTTGATACTCTTCGTTTACCTGCACAACATGAACAGAGTTTAAGTGTATGGTTCATAAAGATAACTAACTACACAAAATTCACTATGCATTCATGAAGTTACCAACCCGAAATTCAAAGTTGAACAGATCGTGAGATGATGGCAAGTGAAGTCTCAGCCCCTAAAAGAAATAGTGGAGGAACATAGTCAATAATCAATCATTCCATAAAGTCAAAAATAGTATCAGCAGATTCACATTGTAAGTTAGATTCATGTGGTCTACCTTATAGCTTGCACATTTGACCAAGCAGAATGGACAGGTAAAGTCTGACGTCACTGCAAAATCCCGTTTTTAAATCAGTTTCATTACCCACAAATTGAGGGAGATCATGCAAAAATATGAAGGGAAAGAAAAAGATTAGCAATTTCTGGCTCAAAAAACTCATTCCAAACACCAAATACGGAACTTTATCAAACCTACGATCTCTGAGGGGTAAAAACACATAAATGAAAAATCTAGCTGATGTCAAGCTGACAAAATCCACCAAATGATTATTTTTGTAACACTAAACTACAAGACATCATGTGTAACGTAAAAAGTGTAGACTAAACATTATGACATTTTTTGGCCCCATTCTAAATATTAAGCTTTCGGAGAAACTTAAAAAAAAAAATTAACATGGTTACAAAGCTTCCTTTACAATATCTAAAATTCATATTTCCCTGATTACATTTGACCCTGTTAGCGCTAGGAGAAGAGGACAGTCAAACTACCTTAGAAGAATGGGTCAAATAAGACAGTGCACCTAGGCTCAAGTTGTAAATTCTTCATCGTAAGTAGTAGTCTCCAACCTCTGTTTAATTGATGCCTTTTCTTGGTTGTAACTAATTTTAAGACGTGTTGAATACACTTCTATAAAAAAACCGTATGACCAGATGATAATTGATAAATATGTTCACAATGTAACATTTAGAGTATAACCCCTGTGAGCTTTCTTGCCGTTTTGGTAATTCTTCTATCCATACCGAAAATTTAAAAAAAAATAACAGGGGCCACTCAAACTGGAAGCACTGAGTCCTTAATTAAACTAAAAAATGCATCTATTATCTTCTTAAAGTAAAATAAGATAAATAAAATTCAGTAACTTAAAGTTGTGATACAACTCTCATCAAGTCAAGTCCTTTTTACATTAATATTTTGAATTTATATATAAAGGTTGATGGAGGTAATATAAGCACTTTTGTCATCGAGGCACAAGCTAGATGACATTATTCAAATGGAGAAGAAACCACCTAAGTATCATAGGCAATAGTTCACTGCAAGCCATTTTCTGCACCAACATCTATTTTCGTGAAAACAAAATGGAACAGTAGAAATTATATATACCTTCAGTCCTCTGCAATTTATTGTTATAGTATCTGTAGTTGAAAATTACATTTCCATTCCTCAGCCTATACAGAGACAAAACAAGAAAAATTACTCATTCACAAGTATCACTTAAAAGAAAAAGAGTTCACAATACTAATGAGTAAAAAAACATTACCCGCCAACATCATTAGACAATGAAGAGCTAGGAATATCGTTGTATAAACATGAATCGTAAGGAGTTTTGTCTTTTGCCCCGACCTCCTCTGCTGAAATGTTGACTGGCACTTGCAGGGATATACTCTTTGGTAATTGAAATACATTGGTTACAATTTTATTTTGGAATGAGGAAAAAAAACAGACATTCGTAATTAATAAAGGAATATTTTTTTGGTGACGGTGGACTTGCAGCCGCTACCCTAGGG
>JAUMHB010056181.1:10894-35836 GCA_032359685.1 Pittosporum tobira
ACCCACTGGGTGGGTGCACTCAATACCTCACCAGCCACACAAACCAGGAAATCCCATAATAAACTATGTGTGACTAACCCAAGAAATTCATTGCCGCTGCAGGGCTTTGAACCCAAGACCTATGCCAGTTTTTCATTATGACACTTATCTTGGAGCTCACTACTGCTTGGCAAGCCCCTTTGGGCTATAATTAGTAAAGGAATATTGTTATATAAAAGAGAAAAAGATTCAAAAAATCATTCTAAGAAACATAAATCACAGAGTAAGGTAAGAACATACTTTAGTGGTCTGAAAAGAAATAGATTTCTTATTATCCGAAGAACTCGTCTGCAGAGGAATACAAAAATAACTGTCAAAAATTGAAAATGAGATAAGAGAGATATTGAAATGGACAATTTTATCAAAATTATGAGGAAAGTCTAAAAACCGTCCATCCCTCATTGAAAAGACATTTAGAATCATCAATCAAAGTTTACGGATAGTCAACGGACTTGAATATACATACCTTCACAAAACAGGAGCGCATGTTCACTGTTGTCAACATTTCGACTCTTTCTCGACTCAAGCTAGAGGTGTCCCATGATGCAAAAAGTTCCAAAGAGATGTTTCCCCACAAGCTGTACCGTCCAATATTTACTGCATGGTATGTAAAAACATAAAGAAGAAACATTAAATCTTGCGCTCCATTCATCAATATAGAATGGATACAACAGCTGATAACAAGACTAATAAAAAGATGTGGTTTTGTAATTTCTGATGTTTTCCTTATACGCAACACTTACTGTTTGAGTTCACTGGAAACTAGAGTAAACAGTTCGGTAATTTCAAATCCTAAATTCTTGGCTGAATCAATTAACAAGGTGAGCTCCAAGGAACCATAACTTACATTGACAAGATGCCATATCTGTGTGGTTAATTGTAAGATCATCCCCGCATAAAAGAGTAGAGATGTTAGCTGCAAAGAACAAATTGTAATCAATTTCTGTATTACAGCAAATATATATTAGAAAATGAACATCTCTACAAATTAACCAGTATATAACAAATTGTATACCACCGCCGACCAACAGGATGCTGCTAGTTTTGACCACTTCCTCTGATAGCTTTTTCAACTCAGGAAGAATAAATGTTACTTGAGATCGATGATTCACCTCCTCAACTCCTAGATTACTTGTCAATAGACGTACTCGGCTGACGTGATAAACTGTAGGCTGTTTTTTTTTTTTCAAAGTAACATTAGACAAAGAGATGCAAAAGTCAATAAAACTAGATTGCCTATTGTGGATTCAGCATCTAACTACCTCCGCAACTGCAACATCAGAAAGTGATCTTGCCAGCATAACATAGATCGGAAACAGATTCTGAGTTTCCAATCCATTGTTTGCAGTTCCTGAAAGAGATATCGTCATTTGTATCCTAGAACAAGCAAAATAAAACCAGTTAGATAGATTGTAGGCCCCACATTCAACAGAAATAAGAAAGGCAATGCTGGTGTCCTCAAAGTGTATATACACACCAAAAGTTGAAGCAAATCAGATTCACGTGATGTCATGATTACAAACTTATAGTACAATTTGATTGAAATGAAAGGGACCATATAAAAGCAGAAAAAGTATTGTCCATAGTCATTATATACAAAGGCCTAACCATACTCAACTACGTCTTTATCCCAAACTGTTGGGGTAGGCGAAAATATAAAATGATTCTAAATTGAGGCTTAAGAACTGGTTTATCTGATAACTCAGTCTCTATTCTTAATCGATATTCAATTACCCTCCCTCTCCCCAAGAAGGATTAGGGGTGGTTCAAATTGTACAAAAACTAAATTTAACTTCCATGTCTCTTTTCATAAAGCAATACTTATTACACGCAACTCGTGTGCCCGAGTTTAGTCCTTATAAATTAGCACTAACATACTCGTTTTTGTATAGGAGGACCTCTAAAAAATGTATTAAACCATGCTGAGTAAAATTTAATTAAATAACGGAGTACAAGGGAGCACATAAAGCAGGAAAAAGTACCGCTCATAGTCATCATATACAAAGTATCAATCATGAAGAGCAAAATTTTATGAAATACCCGAGAAAACAGGATAATTAATTTTATTATCAGTCACACTTACAAAGTCAAGATATTTATCAAATTACCTGTGCTTGTTCTTCGCTTGTTGCTTGTAGCGCAAACATCTCTGAAGAAAGGATGGCTGCTTAAGAATGTACCTAGAGTTAGAAATATAAAATAGAAAGAGACAAAAGAAGGAATCTAAAAATTCTTCAGTTGGAAAAAATTTATAGGACTATTTTACCGAAGAAATAGCACGACACCGCAGAATGTTGTACAGTTCAACAGGCTTGCAGTAGATTGAAAGGCTCTCCTCAGCAGCTCTTTCCTCTTCCTCAGACAAATGCACACGAGAATCTTGGCGACACATCTGATCTGCACCTCTAGAGTAACTGCCATAGGAAACAAAATATAATTCAGTATGGATGAAAAGTTTTAAATCCTTAGAATTAAACTAAATTGACTGGGCAGATACATGAGAATTCTAGAATCTATTGAAGATTTTCGAGGATAACTTTTCAATTGCAGCGCAAAGTTCTTGAATAAAAATTCCACAAAAAAATGTAGTTAGGTTATCCCATATATTCTTTTTTATACTTATTTGCCTCGGCTAGAAGAGACAATATTCCTTGTACTATTATAATTTTTATTCCATTAAAATCAATTATGTACAGTTTTAAATAATGAAATTTGTAACCTAGAGATGTAGAGAATATTTATAAAACCCATAAATCCATAAAATCAATTACGTAGACTCAAAAGAACTCCAAATAATGAAATTTATATAAGTAGAGAGATTTTAGAGAAAAGTTTTAGAACCATGCCATCAAGAAAATCATCTTATATTTTAAAATTCTCACCCACACACACCCTATGAGTAATCAATCTATACATATGAAGGCATAAGCATTTACATGTTTGAAGCCTTCACATATTCAAGAGGGTTAATTTTGCAGGCACTACAGCAAAGTACAAAAAGAAGTATTCTGATAATTTGATAAGGAAAATGACATACATATTGTCACGAGGCACTAAAGGTCTGCCTGGCATTTTCGTTATACAAGGTCAGGATATAACTTCATCTCTATCGAAAACTTTCCAATTAAACTAAGATTTCGGCTCTCTAGACCTGCAAAGCATCAGAATTGCATAAACGTTTTCCATATTTAAATCTTTCATCAGGGGGATGAGGGTGAGGCAAAACATTTCAAAAAAACAATAAAAATGTTACAATTTATCTAGATTAAAGAAAATTTCTCAAAAACAAAGTATAGATAGTAGATAGGAAAGATATATTCCTATATGAATCCCTATTCCCTAGAACTTAAAACCAAAATTTATTGTATGCCACTTACCAAATAGTCAATATGCAACATGATATAAATCCTTTTTATATCTAACCCTTCAACCAATTCACATCAACCATGTAATTAGAAATCTATGAGATCTGAAAAACCCTAAATTACATAATATCTCCGTCACGCAATCCCCTTTTCCAAAGTACGTGGTAGGCATTTTAAAATCAAGGAAGCAGGGGGCATTTTAAAATCAACGAACCATCCGTGCGGCTGACTGATGCACTGCCTTGGATTCGTTGAGGGTGCAGGAGGATTCGTATGAGGTGCAGCAAACACCGAATCCCCGAAGCTAAGGTCGGAGATTTGTTGGGACACTTTTGTGAGGGTGCAGATGTGGCATTTTTAGTAAATACGGAGAGAAAGAGAGAGGGGAAGAGAAAAAAAACTTACCTTTTAACTTTTAGGGCTCAATTAGGAAGGCAATAGATCGATCCGAGTACACAACTCTCGGAAGAAAAACAAATGGAGACGAAGGCGACAACCGGGGGCGGTGAGAGGCACAGTGGAAACTGAGCCGGAGCGAGAAGGGAGGACTAGGACCGCAAACTGATGTTAAATTTTGCTTGATTTCTGAGCCAACAAAGGTGTGAAGGACTCTTGCGCCTTATATGAATTTTGTAAGAGATAGAGAAATTAGGTTTATGAATAATGGTTCTCTTCTGAGAAAATGTAAATCTTATACGACTTCTCATATGTGATATACTAATATGTATGTGTATTTATTTATTTATTTATTTCCAAAAGTTTAATACACTAATTATGCATGTTTATCAGTTTATCAGAAAATGTGAATTAAAAATGTGTTTTATCCCTGCCACACCCAAATCCCCATTTTTAAGATTTAGCGAACGACTCATATTCCCGTGTCCAGCAGACGTATCATTGCTTCTTACCTTAATATGTACCAAAAGCACCTTAACACATTACACATCTTTAATTATTTTATAATGTCAATTTATGTAGATATTATACTCTATATACTACCTCTGTTACAAAATTAGATATACATTTTGACTTCTCGAACTCAACTTACAAAATCCTAAAACTCAAAATCAACATGAATTTATTTAATATTAAGACAATCAACTACAACTACAGGAAATTTACTAAAAAGTACTACTAATTATTATATTTATTACTTTCAAAACTTAGATGAATTCATAATCAATTTTGAACTTTAGAATTTCGCAAATAGTCTTTCAAACGTCACAAAGGCAAGTTGTCAGTCACCATTTTTTTTAATAACAGTGGCCCAATAGCCACTACCCTTAAAATGCGCACTAGGTAAACCACCAGGTGCAAGCAATACTCCGTCAAACACGCACATCGGATAATCCCATGGTAAACTATGCGTCAATACCCCCAAGAAATTCATCGCCGCTGCCCAATTTCGAACCCAAGACCTATTCCAATTTTTTTCAAGCATTTATCTTGGAGCTCACCAACCCAACCCTTTGGGGTTTTTGTCTTTTCATTATTTCACCATTCTAATAATCAAAACTATGTCATTTTGGGTTGTTTCCATAACCATGTATGTGTTAGGATAACACTAATGTCAGTATCTTACCTTTATGCAAATATGTCATTGGACTGAAATAACCTAAATTTATTACCTCATCTAATGGACATAAACGTAACATATTACAAAGATGTCAAAATGTCAAAGAATTAGCACCACATGAATAGAAATAAAATTTTAAAAAAAGAAACAAAATAAATAAATAAACGAAGAGAAGTTGGCCATTTATTTGAATATCAGTCATCTTTCCAAGATGTTACACTGAAGTCCATATCTCTGTTAGAGAAAACATAAACTGTGAGGGTATTTTTAGTCAAAGAAAGAGTCTTATAATGTTAGGGACCAACAGCTGTATCCTAACATCGCCATACCTATATATACCGATCGAGATGGGGTACCAAGTGGAACCTACATATTGTTCTTTCTATTTATATAAAAAAAAAAAACCACTATTTGTGGGCTTGGATGGGTCACCAGGTAGGTGAGAAAAAAAATGATTAATCTTGCCTGCACACTTGCAGGTTGATGCTAGTATGTATATAACACAAACAAGAAGAAGAGACAGCTAAATGAGATGGCACATAATTTAATCAAGAAAGCCTGGATCTAAAGTCTAAACAGAATAGTCCTAATAAAGAGATGCAAAAGTTTTATGGAATGACTTTGAAAATGGTCAAGAAGAACGAAAATATGCAATATAGTTTCAGTAGAGACACCAAAAGTAACTACTTGGCAAACCAAGCTGAAGCAAATAGTTAATTATTTTCTCTTGTGTTCCAAAAATATCCAGGACCCTGCATAGGCAGCGGGTCCTCTACTGCCTCAATTTGGTTGGGCGCCTAGGCCTTTGACTAGAAAGAACTCATCCTCCACCCATTGAAATTGAAATGCCTACGCGCTAGGCCCTTGCTCCGCCACTATGCACATTGTGCACAATTGTCCACCGCAACTAACATTTTACGTAAAGTGTACAACATTATTAGGTAGATTGACCTTATACAAATTTTTAAAAGCATGCAATGTCTGTCAGGGAAAATTGCGGAGACATATGCCACAAAAAATGAAGAAAACCTGAAAATCCATATAAAATTGCAATTATCTTTGTCAATTGCTATTAATTTGGAAAGGACGTAACAAAAAATTATACAATTAAAAAGAATTTTAAAAGATTCCAATAGGAACTAAAATCTAAGTGATGATTACATTACCATCATTGATATCTCATATCTGATTAATAAACAGATATAATTTACAATAGGGTCCATTAGGATACGAATTTGCAAAATTAAGTTATGAGGAAGAGAAGAGAAAGAAGACTGAGTATAAAAACTTACGAATTAATTTTAAAATCTAACTGGACTAGTAGCCATTGGAGTGTTTATTGTCTATTTCTTTTAATGGCTCTTTCTCATTCTAATTATTGGCATTTTTTAGAGTATTTTCTGCATAAACAAACAGAGCAACAAAACGAAAAGTTTCAAAATTTACACATCCAAATAAAAGTTTTGGAGAACTTACAAGATAATCTGCACTCGTATGCAGTGACATATTGACATATATCTGTCCACACACACATGCACGCACATACGATTGAATATTCTATACACAATTGATATAACATTTTAATGCAATAAGTAACAAATTTTATCAAAAGAAAAAAAAAAATACAATCAGTAACAAGATTGTGACACCTTATCAAAACTAGAGAAAATAAATACAGATTACGTGGCTGGGTGACAAAATTGTTACAACTTATTAACTGTGTAACATTTTGTAACATAGTCTACGAAATTTTAATTCTACTAAAATAATGGTCAGCCATTCAAAAATTAATTGCATAAGAAAAAATCAGACAAGCGGATAAAACAATTGAGACACCTCATGCTTTAACAATAATGCCATGAGTATTCTTTGCTCATTAAAATAAGAGTAATGTTAGAGCCCCAAATGTTTCTCAAATTTTGGTGTTTTGGCACAATTAGATTGAATATCCAACATTTACATTTATGAGTCATTGCACAGGACGCTATCATGATGATGTTGGATATTACATGTAACACAATTTGGGACACAACAATTTGGAAACATTTGGGACCCTAACATTACTCTTCTTTTAAAGAATAATGAGTAATGAGGTGTCACAATGTTGTTAATTTTTTCTTACAAAATTAATTCAATAGAGAAAAAGGGACATATATTGTAACATTTTTAACAAAACGACGCCATTTTCTTACTTAATAAAACGACATCGTTATGCAATTTTCAAAAATTAAAAAGCTCATTGTGTTAGATGGATTATAATGTACCTAACAATCTAACATGGCCTCAATTTAATACTATATGAAAATTAATATTACATAAATAGAAATACAATGATTTCAGGTTCCAACGTTACCTACTTATTCTAAAATTTTCTTATCCGTCTGTTAGAGATAAGTACATACATTAAATATAAATATAAAGAGACATTCATTCGAGATTCCAATTTCCAAAAGAGATGAACCATATTTGGAACGGAAATAAACCATTACACGTATAAAATCATAAAAGTCCATAGTCGATAAAAGAAAAGGTAATAACAGCTACAGAAATACAAGTAGAGATAGACGATTACCTAAAATCAAGCTCGACGAAACTTGATTTTCTCGTTGGCGTGCGAAATAGAGGAGGAGAAAGAGCGTTTGGAGCCTCTCAAGTTTCGAAGCGACGGCGTTCTGGTGCCCGCTCCTCGGGCGATGTCGTCACTGTTGGAGCTTCCCAGTTGCCAGTCAAACCTACAGGATCAGAATGACTCGAGGATACATAAGGGACTGTTTGGCCAATTAAAACTTAGGGTTAAGTATAAGGTTTTTGAGTTTTGGTTTGATACGTGCAAGTCTTTGCCACACTTTTCACTTGCATCTAATTTTTTTATCAAAAAATAATAATAGATTGTAGCGTAGAAAAATAATACGTACTTTTTCTAACGGCAAGAAGTATAAGTAGTAATTATTGTTAAATATTTATTTTAAATTTTATTATAAAATAATATGTAAATTTTTTTTAACTGCAAGAAGTATAATTAGTTATTATTTTTTAAATATTTATTTTCAATAAATATTCACTCTATTTCATTCAATAAATAATTGAATATTAACATGTATTAAAGCAAATTTTAAATGGCTCAGATGGATCAAAGTAAATTCTCGTTATCAGATATACTTAATCAGCCAAGGCACTGATTTAATGGTTCAATGGATGGTTGAACCATTTAAGTTGAATATTTAATTTTAAATATTAAAAATTAATTTATCTAACTAAAATTAATAATATGTACTGTGAAATTATATATTTTATCTTAAAAACCCTAATATTCATCATTATCTATCAATAATACAAAATCACCAATTAATAAGTTTAAAATCTTAACAAATACAAATTTTATTTTCGTAGAAAATTAATAACAAGTAAAATAAAGAAGAAAAGCCTATCAAACGAAAAAAAGAAAAGAAAAGGGGCATGAATGGCCTACTTTATTGAAAGGGATAGCTTTGAAATTTAAAACTTGAAGTTGCGTTTTGTTGACATTTTCAATAATAATAAAAACCCTACTTTACTTTACACATTCACAAAATGAGATTATTACCCACAACAGAGTTACGATAACTCCCTCTCTATCTGTTCTTCCATTATTTCTTTCTTTTGTTTCTTCCTCTAAAATACATTTTCATACAAAAATTTCAATTATTTGGTATTATTAGATCTATTCAAATTTTTTATTTTTGAAATACTTAAACGAACATAAGAGTATGGAAGATCTTTCATTAGATTTGTTGCACGTTTCTTCCATTCTAAATTCTGTCTTTGACGATTTTTTTGATAGCCAACCGGTTCATACATATTTTTAAATAAATCAGCCGACTTAAACAACTTTACCTAATTTTTGTACAAATCCGATTCTTTCAAGCAATCGAACTGACAAAGTGTCCGGAACACGGTTGGACTAGTTGAACCCGATCTGGCTTTAATAACCATGCTCTTATCTACCTATGTCCTCACTAATTATGAGTATGCTGATAATTTACTTGGATAATTTATATAAAATTATTTTTCAATTGCCAATTATTTAGTGGTAATAATATTATTGTTACATTGTTAAGCTATAAATATTGTGGCCGACAACTATTTCTTCATACACTAACGTGTAATCCCTCCATTATAAAAAAATATATATATAATAAATTTTAAAGGTTATATGATATAAATTTTAAGATACATAAATATTTTTTTTATTAAAAAATTATGTTATACTTTTAATTATAATTTAAATATTATATAAATATAAAAGTTTAATAACATACATCCTAAAATTCGTATAATCATCAAAATGTATTATAATTTTTCTAAAACAGAGAGAATATTTAAAAATTAAAAATATTAATCAAGTTATAGCACTTTAGATAGTATCAAAAGTAGGACAATTGTACCATAAATTTGAGATAATGTCAAAAATCTCAAATTTGTCTTAAATTTATATATCATCACTATATAAATTGATCAATATCATGATGAATAATCAAGAACAACTTCACATACCATCATTACTCAAGTCACTATTGTTGTCTCATAATTAAAGGTCTCAAAAGCCATCCTCAAAGTTCTGCCATTTTGTAAACTTAGTCCTAGTGTTCTAAAATTTGAAATTAACTCTTTAAAGGTTTTATTTTTATTCTCTTTTGCAAAATAGCCCCTTATTGAGTATGTATATGACTTTATTAAATCATATTGACTGTGTTGAAATATTATCACTTACTATATAATATTTTGTCATAAATATTTTAATCAACATAGTTTAATACAAACATATGCAATTGGTATGAGCAATTAAATATTATTTGTGCAAAAGAGAATATAATTGTTAAAAATAAAATATTTAACGAATTAATTGTGAATTTTGATATATTAAGGTTAAGTTTACAAAAAAATAAAACTTTTAGGATGGCTTTTGCAATTGGCCTAAACGTATTTAACTAATAAATTGTACTTGCAGTAGATAAATTTTATAATTATGTACAATATTTTAAGGAAAAAATGTGCATGAACACATGCTCAAGTAATTGTGTAAGTATATGTGTTTTAAGAAATGTACCCTCATCAAATTGATAGTAAAAAATATATCGCTTAAAGCACTCATGCTTACGCAATTGCTTTAGTATTTGTTCACCTCCCGCTCCCTCATATTTTTATACATGTAAATATTAAGCCAAAAACTATTCACAAGTTAAAGGGAGAAGAACTTGCAACTATTACAACTAATAGTATTTTTTTAATAGAAATCTTTCCCCTACTAGGATTAACAAGATGTGTCATTTACTAGGCTTTACAAGCGTCGAGAGAAAATTTGGAGAATTGAATTTTTATTCTTTGTCCATTGTATTATATAAAAGTAAAACAAGATTTGCGAAATTTAATCACCAACATTTAAAAGTTATTACCGCTAATTTAAGAAAAGTCAAACTCATTGCATTCAATTTTTTAATTGAAGAACTAGAATTAAATGGGCCCCGCATTCCTTCAATTGATTAATTGTCTTAGATTTGAATTTTAATCAATACATTGTACTATTTTTGTAAGCAAAATTGTAGTAATTATCTTTATAATTGACCGATTTTGCAATTGAACGTTATACTTTTCAAGTTTACTTTAAACACCAATTTTTTTGTTTAAAATAATGTTTTGTACTAATCAAAATATATTAATAGGTAACATATAATATTGAGATTAATTCTACAAATAAAACACAATTATTAATCTATTTTCACCTTGTAATGTTATATTATGTAAGAATCAATTCAATTAAGATATTGAGATTAATTTTATAGAAAATTCAGGTTTATTAAATCAATATTTGAGTACTCGCTATAGACGCTCGATCCTCCCTCAATCGGGTAGATATGCTTAAAGAGTTTTAAAACACTCCAAGAAAATATTAGATTGCTTTCAATTTTGGAACAATAATGCAACTTAATACTATAAGTTAAATTAGAAATTTTAATTTATAAGAATTCAAAAATATATAATGGAGATTCAAATTTTAATTGTAGCATTCAAAAATATAAATATTTGGTCCATTAAACATAATATATAAATATATATATATATATAATGGCGATGAGTCAAATCTATAAATTCACACATGTAAAAAGTCTCAAAAATAAAAAGAAATAGAAGAAGGTTAAAGCAATTGAAACTTCGAAAAATTATGCAAATTTAATTATTCAATATTCGAATTATTAACAATTTATCATAACCATCTCATTCCTAAAAGATAGCTGTCAAAATCCTTATTGATGACGCTAAGAATAAACACCCAAATTAACGACCAACCGCTCAATAAGGTAAGGATTAATTTTCTGAAAAAACCAAAAAGAAAGAACAATTTAAACATAGGAAAATTCCATAATTTCTTTCCAATTGTTAGTAATGACATCAATAACATATCCTATAATGATACTGTAGTACTCAAGTCTTTAAATTTATAATTAGATTTTGTGGGCCAATTAACAAGTATAGGTAGTGCTGTATATAATCAAAAAAAAAAAAAAAAAAAAAGAGAGACTAAGTAAACAATAATCTCCATAATAAAAATTTGTTATAAGCCCAAGTACTTTATATTATTGAAAAATCACATACCAAAAAGAAAAATTAGTAAAAGTTATACCAAAAATAAATTTAAGCCTTTATATTAAATATAACTATATTTTAATTAATGTTAGATAAGATGCTATTTACAAAGAAACTATTTTATTTTATTATAAAATTATATTATCCAAGTAATAAATCCTAATTAGATACAATATATAAATAATTTTACTTATATTTTATAAAGAAAAATGACTTTAGAACATACTTACGTAATTGCGCGAGCATGAGTATTTTAAAATATGTAATTCAAACAAATCGATATTAAAATATACATTGTTTAAAACATTATTTCTCATATAATTACGTGAGTATTTGCTCACGTCTCACGACTTCATATTTTATTAGTAGTAAAACTACTAAATAATTTGATTTGTGTAAAAGTGTGAATGTAATAAAGTAAATCAAATATGGTATGTTATATATGTGAATAGGATTTGAATTATGATAAGTAAACTAATTATTATGATAATATAAATACGAGTGGAATATGATTTCAAATAGGATTTAAAATTATAGTAATAATTATAACTGTAAAACCAACAAACTTACCATATATATAAAAACTTACCACATATATATATATATTAAAAAATTACTTCTCCACAGTTTCCAAAATTACAGAGGAATTTCTGCAAGAAAAATCCTATATAAACAAGAAACCTCGTAACAAAAGCTACAGCTTAATCTTTGGTCGTCGATATTGATCCAGTCTTGTCTTGAAAGAAATTAGGTTCTAGAGAGAGAGAGAACGAAAGAAAGCAGAGATGTCGAAAGAGTTGGTCAGGAAGTGTTCGGTTTGTGGGAAGAGTGGGCATAATTCTAGGACATGCAATGAGAAGAGAGAGACATGCACCGCCGAAAAAAGAGGAAGCTTTAAGCTGTTTGGTGTTGTGATTGATTTGACTAAGGAAGAAGACGAACCATATACCAGAAAGAGGAATCTTGACATTGGAAGAGAGAGTGGGCCTCTGAAAAAAAGTAAAAGCTTGGGAAATATGCAGGATATTAAGGCGGAACCGGTTGATGAAGCCGGGTATCACTCTGATGGAGCTGCACTCGGTAGGGGGAAAGGTAATCAAATATTTTGCTTGTCTGACAGATTTTATTATGTTCTTATTGTTGGATTTAGTCTTTTGTGTTGATTGAATTTCCTCAGAATTGTTGAAAATCTAATGATTGGTTGTGTCTCTTTTGGTTTTTTTAGACATAACTAAAGTGTGATCGTATATACGAGTATTTTTGTTTGGATTATGAGTATTTAATTAGTTTGAGTTCTGCAAATTACTTAAGACAATTGAAGGTTTTATGTTTCATGTCGGTCTGTTGGTCAGCTTCTTAGAAGTCGTGGTAGAAATTCTGATTTTAGACCATTGGATGTGTATGTTTGATGTAGGTCAACCGGTCAACTTCTTAAACACCGTGCTAGAAATTCTGGTTTTTGACATTTGAATTCGTATTTTTCACGGAATCGTCAATTGGTCAACTTTTAAAAATTGTGTCAGAAAATCGGATTTACTGAATGTATATGTTTCATGTTGTATTAGGGACGCAATGGACTGAGGAAGAACACAAGGCATTCTTAGTTGGATTAGATAAGATAGGAAAAGGGAACTGGATAGGGATTTCTAAGCACCATGTACCCACCAGGACCCATACTCAGGTCGCTAGCCATGCGCAGAAGTATTTCAACAAACTGAATCCACCAACAGAGAAGAAGAATCGTCGTTCAAGCCTTTTCGACATTACCATCAAACCAGAACCACAAGAAGACTTGATTTTGCAAACTCCACAGGTTAGTGCCACCCCTTTTTCTCCTTCCAAGAACATAGAAGAAATACAAGGACAGGTTGGCACATCGTCATCTCATGCTGCTGCAGCCTTTGAGAAACTCCCAATTTCATTCATGGCAACAACTTTCCTTCCAGATTACTATCATATGCCATTCATGGTACGAGGATCTTTACTGCTGCCATTTTCATTTTATTTTTTTTATAGTAATTTTTGCTAATAAAATCATAAGTGCCTACACGAATTAGCTTTACTATCTCTTTTGCCTATTACCTGCAATTTCAGCTAGCTATCCTGTAAGGCACTTCTAGTCAAACTTCTAGATTTGAGTACTTGTTGAAAGATTTAAGCTTTATTCTGGCTCTTCTTTGCTTGTCAAATAAAAAGAAAACAGAAAAAGTTTATTTTCACTTTTAAGCTTCCATTTTGGATTTATTTATGCACATAAATTTGGGTCTAGAAAATCTTGCTTGTTACTGTCTGCACAATCTTCTTACTGAACAACATTATATCAAGCCAACTGAATGGAATTTATACTAATAAGTTTCTATGCTTATGCAGGTTGGCAACACCAACTCTGGACAGACCTTCCCTGCATCGAGGGCTATTCCCACAGTACTCTATCCGCCAATGATGAATCATCCAAGGCCCAGTTGTGCTGAATACTCGCCGATGATGAATTATCCAGTGCCCAGTTTTGTTGAACACAAGATTAATTATCCATGGCCCAGTTATTTCTATGCCTCGTCCCCAAGAGGTTATGGAAATTTTGATAAAATAAGATCTTAAGCTGTTTCTTCTTTTGTTTTTCTTTTGGGCTCATCATCTCAGGTTGTTAGGACAAACACTATTGGTTCCGTTTTGCTTTCTGCTTCAGTTTTTATGTACTTCAAATCAATTTAAGGTAATGATAAATTTTGCAGCCTTTTGATTTCAGTTGGTTTTCTTAGAATTATACAGATGACCAAATGGTTTAATAACAAATACTCCATCCATTTCAAAATATAAAAACAATATTGACTTTAGAATGTTGATATTTGACATTGTTAAATTTAAAATTACATAAATTAATTTATTTGGTTATAGTATCAATAAATCTTGAATTATTTGAAAAATATCATTAGTTACAAAAATAATTTATTCAAAACTCCAATAAACTCATGTTAATTAAAATTTGAAAATATTCAAGAATTCTTATATTTTGGAACAAATATAGTAGAAATGCATCAATAGACAAAAGGGATCAATCAGGGCGGAATAGCATTACATTAGGCATGCCGCATTGCTTACATTGAATTTTTGGAAATCCTAAAATTTTGGAATAACCAATAACTCAAATTGCTTAAGATTTTATAAGATTGCCAAATATCTACAAACTTGAAATGAAATAACTTTAAAAATAATTTATTTCTAAATTATATAAAATAAAAATTAAGCCAAAAATTGAATTTGCACCCTTTCATTGCAGTTGGTGTTCTAATTAAAAAATTAATTATAGCCCAAAAAAAATCAGAAAATATTTTGTGCAATTAATTGCAGGAAGACTTTAGAAAGCCCTCATAAGGACTTTTTTTTCTAAGTTAAGAACTTGGTGATCTTCATCTTGTTTTGCTGAATCCAGTACATTTGTCAAGTCCAAGTCAGGTAGAGCTCCTCTCTGGGTGCCATCACTATCAATGTCACCTTCAAGTGTTAACCCTTCTATTCTTGCTGCAATTGTTTCACCCTTCATCGGCAGATCAACGTCTGTTCGGTTGGAACATAATTTGCGCATTAGGTTTAAGTCAAAATATACAATCATTTAAACTGATTTTGTTTAGCATATGGCATAACTTAGTTTTTGTAAGTGAAAATAAATAGATTTATCCAATTTTGATATCGAGTTGTTTGTATTAAAACAAAATAAACTTACATCGATTTTGAATATTAAAAAAAGATTTAAAATGGAGAAATGTGAGCTGTTTATCCAAAAAAATTTTTCACTAGTAGATGTTGTGAAAGGATATGTGATCAAGTTCTAAAACAAAATTTCAGGCATTAAATTGAATTATTTTTTATTATCCCCTTTTGATATAATCCTTGAGACAGGTCCAAATTAAGGTTAGGACCAACAATCAACCTTAATTAGGGATGCGGAGCACCAGTACACGTGAACTAAGCGATAAGATTGGTCACTCAACAACACTAGCATCCTTAGCTCATTTACAATAAGTTCAGAGGATTTAATCGGGCGACCAGTCGTATTCATTCGCTCGACCTCCCATTCCGTTCACACAAATCACAATCTCAGGTGATCGGCCACATGCTATGAATAGGGGGTCTACTGCACCCTTAGCCACTCTCCGGTACTTGTGCCTGAACACACAAAAGCTTTGCAGCCCAATATGCAAACATTGGGCCCAACAAGCATCCAGTTGACTCATAAAGTCTAACAAGGTATGTCCCCTTAGTTGGGATCCACGTCTACTATATACTCTCGGTTCTCGTGTCCGAACAGAACATCTATAAATATCCTTAATTACTATCCTCGGCTCTCGTGCCCGAACAAAACATCTATAAATACTCCTTAATTACTACGGTAAATGGATCCCAACTAAGAACCTTTGACAATATACTTTTTTTCTTTAAAATTACCGTTGATGTCTTATTATTGACCAAATCATTAATTTAAACTTCGGAGAGGAAAACGAAGTAAAACCATCTCGTGTTGCCCGTATTTCAGGTTGACCAATACTTCCTAAAGAGCCTCTTAACTAGAAGACTTGCGGACTAGGTTAAACGACGATCAAACATGCATCCCCACTTCTAAAAGACAATATTTACATGAAAAATTATGTACTAATTAAATTGGAGAAGTAATAATACGTACCTGGGTTTGAAAAGAACCAAAGAATCAAAGCACATAAAAGAAGCACGAAAGGTATGATATGAATAGCATTCTCTGCAAATTTATTACGAGTTTTTTCTTTCTTAGCCATCTCTAATTGTGGCTCATATGAAGGCAACTCCTTGTCTTCCGACGAATTATATTTCAAATATTCATCGTAAACTCTGTTTGTACTCAGAGATCTGTACATGATCTTTCTTTCAATTAATTAGTTGGACAACCTTCTTTTTCTTTTTTTTTTTTTTAAATTATTTTAACATGGAATAAATTAGAAAAGAAAATAAGTGTTTAGAAAGAGTTAAAGGAGAGCGAGAGAAATGTGCATGATTGCCGAGATCAACGTATGCGGCTTACGTTTTGGGAGAATCTGTTTTGTGTATATGAATAACATATATTGTCAACTGTACTTTTTAAAATTTTGACATATTCAAAACACAAATTGTGAGCTTAATTTTACTTCAAACATTTTACCAGGTAGTTACATAAGTTACCTTGCAACAATTTAAAAAAAATAAAAATAAAAAAAAATAAAGTTACCCTGGTAACAAATATCATACTATGAGTTGAAGTTCACAAAATTTAACACAGTACGTATGCATGGTACTCACTAGTACCGTCGTTGAGTGCTCCACGCTATGCAATGTTACAGCTTTACATATAGCAGTCCAAGAGAGAAAGCCCATTAGCACAGAAAAGTTATTCAAACAACTAACACACCAAAAAACAAACATATAAAAGTTATTCACACGCTAGGGAATTATTATTTTTACCAAAAAAAATAATATTTTTATTATTATGTTTCATTTTTAAATAATATGGTTCAAATATGGTATATAAGTGAAAATATCAATTTTTTTTTTTGATGAAAATATCAATTTTCTTGATTTATTGCTGCAGCTTAAGTAATGGATGAAGGTCTTCCCTTCAACAATATCATTCTTAGACAGAAAATTCAAAAAATCTCTGAAGCTGCTTTCTTTATACCCTTTCGGGTGCTTCTCATCCACAAGCTCCTTTGCGGGCTTCATTTTTTCATCCATCCCCAAACTATGAAGACTGGCAATGGAGATCCTAATCAGGTCGTGATTTAGTATGACTCTGTACACTATATTTTTGTACAATTTTTTATTTTTTTTGGTTTTTCATCGGTGTCCGGGACTTTCATTTGTCTCGACTAATTCGATTCAAGCCGGATCAAACTCACGGGTTGTGTGAGGAAACTCTCTCAATGGATCTGCTATAACCAATGTTCGAACTCGAGACATTTGAATGAAACAATTGACTCATTTCCATCAGTGTCAAACACTATGTTGGTGTACAATCCATTACTTAGTACCTCAAGATGGTCACCGACATGGACTTGTAGTGCCCCGTGAATGTCCGAGACCACCCGCCATGTGCCGTCACTGGAATCCAATATTTCAAGACCTTGAGAATTATGTAGGACAATGGTAAAGCAACTACAGTCGGAATGAGGCGGCAACCCTAATGCCAGACTTGGTTGAGGACATAGTGGATAACAATTTATGGTCATGACTTGCATTCCTTCCTCCATTTTGTCACATAGATATGTTGGACTAATACCGAGGCTTTCAGTTATTGCTCCCATCATTTCCATGGCTACTTTGTCCACCTCTAAAGCATATTGCCTCATCTTTTCTCTATGATCAATTAAGCAAACATATGATATATACGTATGCTTTTTTACTAAACTACATTAAGGTGATAAGAAAATAAATATTTTATTGTAAATTATAAATATTGAACCATTAGTCTAAGTAATGCGCAAAATATAACTTGTAAAATTTATTGTTGAAATAATGATCTCTACTTGAGCAATCAAATACATGCTGTTGTATATAAAATATAATTATATATTTAATTAGTTCCGAGGTAAGAATAGAAAAAGTAAAACGAAAGTTTCCACCATTTTTTTTAAAAATACTATAAACCTCCTTCAATATAAAAATATTACTATAAGACATTTGTAAGTATGTATGTGTGTGTGTGTATAAAATATTTGTATTCATTCACATATTATGTACAATTGTACGAGTGTCTATTTAACTAGAAATCCACACATCATTTTTTAATAGATGTAGGAATATTAAATTCACCAGAAAAAAAAAAAAGAAAAAAAAAAAAGGAAAAGGATTCAATTTTGTGCATGACATCAAATTATTTGTAGGGGAATCAATTTGTTTTTGGGTTCACGATAAAAAGACAGAAACATGAATCATGGACTTATTCACCATGCCACGGTATATATCTGAAACCATGTTCCTCAAGACTGTGCCACAAACGTAGTACTAGGATATTCTAGTAATTTTGCTTTTTCTGGTATAAGGGTATTGTGATAATGCGCCGTAAAGCTGTAAAAGTGGTATTGGGGTATTTTGGTAATTTTAATTTTTCCTTGTACAAGGGCTTTTCAATCATTCAATCTTCCAAATAAACTTGGAGTTTAACAAGCATGAGGTAATTTTTACATTGTGGACTATAAATGGCTAATCAAATATGTATTCCAAAACCTCGTAGATGTATTGGAGTGTGACCCGATCAAAACCTGGATATAATATCGGGTTTACGGGGGCAACTTTATATATTTCGAAGAAAACCATTATTACTTGACCGTAACATTAACTAAGTAAGAGTGTTACAAGATTCTAAGTCATAAATTTTATAATATTTTATGTATAAAAGTAATATTATAATATTAATTGAGTATAAAAATTTGTACATCAAAAAGTATCTATCAAATTATAATTCATGATTTTTTAACGTTATATGAATAAATCTTTTAATATAATCAATTATAATCTATCATAACTATGAATATACACAAACGTCGTCTTATAATAAATGTTGAGATATTAGATACACCAGAAAAAGACGCTAGGGAAATGGACTCAATTTTGTGTATGACCTCACTTTTTGTAGGGGAATCAACTTGTTTTTGGTATCACAATAAAAAGACAAAAACACGAGTCATGGCATTAGATACCGCCCCACCATGCCATAGTATATAGCCGAAACCACATTTTTCAAGACTGCGTCAGAAAAGTTGTATTAAAGTATGTTGATAATTTTATTTTTCCTTGATATGAGGGTATTTTGATAATTTAATTTTTCAAATAATCTTGGAGTTTAGCATGCATGAGGTAAGAAGGGTACACTAGGGACTATAAATGGCTAATCAAATACGGTATATAATCCAAATCCTCGTAGTTGTGTTGGAATGCGATCCAAAATTCGGATATAATTAAATATAATCTAGATATAATCAAATATATCAGCCAAACCTTTATAATAGTGTAGGAATGCAGTCTAAAATGCGGATATAGACTCAGGCTTATATATCTGCCTTACATATTTCGAAAAAAACCATTACTTGACCATAAGACTAACTGAGATGGAGCTTTACAAGATTCTAAATCCTAAATCTTATAATATTTTATACATAAAAGTAATACTATAACATTAAATAAGTATAAAATTAACTGAGATGGAGTAGTGGGCCACTGGTCAACCCATGTGTTCAATGGGTGTGCATAATGTTTGAGGAAAACCCTCCAAAATTGCACCTTGTCCACTCCATCCTTCAAGTTCGTCCCATGGCTAACTGGTTTGTGTACATCGTTTGACATGAACTTCTCCTCCTGAGTTGGAAGGTTGAAGAAGCCAAAGACCGTTTTTAGCATAGTTATCATAACCGGATCAGATACTGAACCGGTCGAAGCACTAGTACAGTAGTTCTTTGGTTCAACCGGTGGTTCAACCAATTAAACCGTATTTTTTTTTAAAATATTAAATAATATTTTTATATGTTAGATAATTATATTTACACTATAAACTTATAAAATTATGTAATTTTCAAATGAAACAACATCATATAGTATTCAGAAGAAACAAGATGAAAGTTTATTTTTCTACTTTTTAATGTTTTGAGAAGCAGAATTTAAGTCTTGACAAGGAGAAAAAGTAGTATATGTATTTGATAATTAAAATATAATTTTACAACAAATTAACTAAAATCCTAAATAAATTTAATGGAAGTACAATTAACCCGATTGAGGTTTTCGGTTTGGACCCTGGCTTAGCGTTGGTGGGTCAATCCAGAATTTTGCACCAGAAGGCGACGCGAAGAAAATTTATGCGAGACACGTGTCAAAAATGAAAGGATTTGGGTGCATGCAACTTGTCAAATGAGCTAGCAATTATGCAGGTGGGAATATCATGATCATATTATAAAAAATTAGTTTGTTTAAAAAATATTATAAATATAATCAAATTAGTTGTCCGCATTGTAATACTACTAATTTTATATTTTTTTCAACTATAAATATATATAATAAGATTGTACAAAACCAAAGCATCCATAAATGTTTTTGAAGAAAAATGAAAATTCCATATAATTAATGTGCCTAGTGTTTTCTTACTTAAAGACTTGGCGCATTGATATGATCGAGCCCAAAGTCATGATTCAACAACTTTGTGATTTTCATGTTACCATTTTCCAAGCTTGTGAGTTATTATGAAGAAAGTAGTATTACAATGCTAATAGCATTCTTAGAATTTTGAATCCCCAACATATGTTTGGTAATTAGTTGACACATGATAAGTCGATATATATAACATTACTTTTAAGTAATAATTTATTAATATTATTTTCACAACCAAATATTTCTCGATTAATTATAAGCAAAAAAATATAAATTTGATCTTTTGACCTTTCCGAAAATAAATATTGGTATCAGTTACACCAACAATCACTTTCACTGGCTCAGACTCCATCAGCAGAATATAGCTTTCGATTTTTGAATATAGCTTTCGATTTTTGGTGCAGCCATTTATAGTATCAATTATTATTATTATTATTATTATTATTATTATTATTATTATTATTATTTTAATTTGATATAGAGCAAGTAATATGTCTAACGTACTTTAAACACAATTGGCAGCTCAAGTGAAGAAAATGGAGGAACTGGAGTTGGAAGGAGTTTAACCGCCTGCCAACTAACTTCAACAACCAGAAAACAATAATTTCATGAAATCCTTCCTGAGAAAACACACATAAACTATTCTTTCTTTATTGCTTTCTCTTTTTCAAAACAAAATCATGGTAATAAACAATGCATCCTAAAAATCTGACTAATACTAAAAAAAGGTACAACCCTTTTTAGTGAAAGTTAGGCCATCTAATTAAAAACCATCTTTCTATAAATCACAGTATCAGACACCTGCGCTAATGCCATCTCCGTCTTCTTCCATACATGCAGCCCATCTATCCCTGAGTCTCGGTAGTAATGGCGCCAAAGCCACTTCTCCGTCATCTTCTTCCTCTTCTTGTAATCTTAACCGGCTTAGCATTAACTTGCACAGCAACAACGTACACTGTCGGCGATAACTCTGGTTGGGACATTAGCAGTGATCTTGATTCATGGACCCAAGACAAAAAATTTGCAGTCGGTGATGTTCTTCGTAAGTTGTTCAAACTCTCTCCCTCTTTCTCTTAGTCTTATATATACACATGCACGCGCGATCAATCAAGGCCCTTCAACTTCAAACACAATTTTCACAGAAAATGATAGGTTTTTCTTTTTCTTATATATTTTCCTACCGAAAACAAAGTGACAATCATCAAAATTCAGGATATTAATAAAGTCTACACTTGATTGACGTGAGAGAAAAAATTTAAATCATTCAAAATTTGAATAATTCAACGTAAATAAGTATCTTATAAATATAAACCATATGATTTCATTGATATATCTATTTTGACATAAATTTTTTTTAACACAATTTTTTTGTTTTGGACTTGTGATTCTGTCTTTGGAACATAAAGGGTATAAGTGAACTAGTTAAAATAACAAAAAATTAAGTCAGACTTCATATGAAAGATCAAATAAACTTCAATACTACACATTTTAATAAATACTATTCATTCATTATATAAAAAGAATCTTATTTGTTGAATTAGCAAAATACTCAGCATTAAGAATATTCTTTTGTTACATTCTCACTTTTCAAATTTTTTTATATAAGTGATCAACTTAGTAATGATGGCATATATAACAATGAAATTACTATGATTATATATTTTTGACGAATGTCAATTTACACTATTACGAGCAACAAGACTCTTTCTCAAAATATAATTTCTAACAAATAAAACTCTTTCCAGAACTATAAATGCGAGTAGCTGACAATAAGAAATGTTATTTAATCTGTGCAGTGTTTCAGTATTCATCGACCCACAGCGTTAATGAGGTAACACGCGAAAATTACCAGGGGTGTAACACGACCAACGTACTACAATCAGGTAGTAATGGGAACACATCATTTACTTTGACACAGGCTGGTGACAGATACTTTATATGCGGTAACCAGTTACATTGCTTAGGAGGAATGAAGCTTCATGTAATAACCGAAGCAGCTGCTGAGGCCGCCACATCACCGGCCAGTGCACCGGAACCGGAGTCCGGTGGCTCGGCTAATTCTCTTCCTCAACCTTCTTCCAAAAGCAACAACCCTTCAACTGTTCTTCATAGTTCTGCCATGTTTAATCGTGTTGGGCTGACTTCCATTTTCATAGCACCATTCCTCTGGTTTATAGCTTGCGCTTTACCTTGGTTTGGGTAATTAATTAAAGCTTGCCCATACATGTAATATTCTTTACAAATTAAAACAGGCTGTTTAATTAAATTTCAATATCTGTGTAATTTACATTTTGGCCAGATTTTAGATGCTTTGGCATGGATTACAAAAATAAAAAATAATTAATTAATACTTTGGTTTATTGTTTTTTTGCCGGCGTACTACTCTTTAAAAAAAAGGGTTCAGAATCTTAATTAAATTCATATGAATTCAATAAATTTTAACTAATATAATTTGAATGTGGTAGATTATTTAAAACGTCGTATTCATTTAAAAGTTTTTTGTTCTCAATCCTACAATAAATTATATCGAAATTAAATTTTAATTTTTTTTATGAATTATCCATAAAATTCAAAAAAAAAAATTAATGTAGAGAGTACTATTTAAGCCGAAAAATAGAGTCTAATTCATGGTTTTTATTTATTTCATAAAAAAACCTAATTTCGATTGATGACAAAAATAAAATAATAATATCCTCAAGCATTTTATTGTCATTATCATGCTATTATTGTTATTAATAAATTTCTACTCTGTATTATATAAATGATAAAATAATATAATATAATATTATCTAAGTTAATATTTATCATGTTACTATCATGAATGATATTATTAATTAAATTCTAATTATTTTTAAAGACATATATGAGTTAAAAATATAATTTTGTAAATAAAATTGTTAATCTAAGGAGACGTAATAAAAAACCCGAAGTCCAAGATTAAAAAGGTTACAAACCCGAATCCAAACCGCCTAAACCGGAGTATCAGGTGAAAGGACCTGGTCGCTTGCCCTTTCGAGATGGCGGAGGAAGACGGAGGAGAGTTTTATTTGAGATATTACGTAGGGCACAAGGGTAAGTTCGGGCACGAGTTGTTGGAGTTCGAATTGAGACCCAACGGCAAGCTCCGTTACGCCAACAATTCAAACTACAAGAACGACACCATCATCCGCAAAGAGGTCTTTCTCACCCCTGCGGTTCTCAATGAATGCTGCCGTATGGTCACCCACAGTGAGGTTTTCCATACTCTTCCCTTTACTCTGGTTACCCATAGTAATAGTTGTGCAGATATAATTATCTCCTAATTTGCTATTAAATTTATGGTTAATTTGCATCTTAAGTTTACTCTTTTGCACCTATTTATTATGTTGTTAAGCTCCCCTTTGATCGATGTAACAGTATTTGCTTTGCTTTGGTTGCTATTCAAATTTGACATACATAAATATTTATGTATTCCCTCCGTTCAAAAAGATTTTCACTTTTTTCTTCAACCTACGAAATTCTAAATTTCAAGCTGTTATAAATTTGTTCAACTTTTTAAATCAACAAACACACTAATTAGTACATTATTTAGCCTTAATAAATTCATATTAATTTTGAATATTGAGATTATGCAAATTGACTAAAAAAGTCATTAGGCATCTCTAATTTTGGAAAGGAGGGAGCAGTTGATTTGGGACAACAGGAATATGTAATGTTAGAATCCGAAATCTAATTCTTTTGCTTAATATTTGCGAATTTTCTAAATGATACTCTTTTTGTGGAAAAAATGGAGGAATGTTTTACTTACCATTTCTTTTAGATTAGGATCTGTTTGGGTTTGAGAGCGGGTTAGTTATCCTCTTGCAGCGTACATTATTTTACAGGAACTTATTGAACTTTTATGGTTGTAGATCATGAAGGAAGATGATAGTAACTGGCCAGAACCAGACCGCGTGGGGGCGGCAAGAGCTCGAGATTGTAATGGGGAATGAACATATTGTTGGGTTATGGATAAAATTCGATGCGGAATTTAATTAAAAAGTTTATCCGATTCTCAGGAGACATGCTTATAATGAAACCGAAATAGAAGATTGATTATACCTGAATGAATTTCGGTGGAGATAAGAAGAACAATTGCGTCTGGATTAGCGTGTCAATCGCCACGCCTCTACTGGTATCCACACACACGAACTGAGCCCGAGCCTTATGCGTGCTAGCGCAGTT